>VMDO01042598.1:0-10450 GCA_007922755.1 Pedetes capensis | reverse complement strand
CGCATTGAAACCGTGTTGCTTTGCCTCAGTCACTCGAGGGGAAGTACCGTGTTCAGTGGAGAGCAAACTTTCTTTCTTCAGGTGGTACATTGAGGGAGGCTGACAGACAGTGACAATACTGTTCTAAGGCCCAGGGAAGAGAGGGGCAGGTGGAAGGACCCAGGAATGGATCAGAAAGAGCAAAGATGTCTCAGAAACCACGCCTAAGGCCTGGGAGGGATTCTGTCATATTCTGGCCACAACAATCTCCACCCACCTCCCCCCAGAGAGCATTCCATGAGCGCCTCACCTCATGCAGCACATATAGTTGGCCGTCTCTTGTTAGGGTTCTGTGCCTCTTTGTACACGGCGGTCCGTATACATTGCACCAAACCAGCAGCACAGGAAGGGCTGAGTCCGATGCCTGGCACTCAGAGGAGCCCACGCTTCTCCGGGTTGGGTCTGCTCCTGCCTAAGGACCGTGCCGAAGGATTTCAGCCCCCAGGTGCTGGTGTTCATGCCTAAAGCCTCTGTAGGGTTCCTGGAAGCTCCATGAGCTCCCCTTGGCCCTCCATTGGAGGCATTTGGCTCTGAGATGAACCTCAGCAATTTGGGGTTCAGTAGCCATCAGAGCCCGTACTTGCCTTCACTTTTGCACTTTATAGTCTTCATAGTCTGTGTCAACTATAATATTTCAAAACCACAGAAAAACAAAGAGTCATAGAGCAGTCAGCCCTGCTTGCTTAATACTGCTGTGCTGTAAGGGCTTCAGATCGCCCCACATTGTCCCTTTAAGTATTACGGAGCCATACGAGGCATGTCCAATCTATACCAGCTCGTCTCCTCCATGGAGAAGCTCCCCCACGCTAGGTGTCC
The DNA here is from genome assembly GCA_007922755.1 of Pedetes capensis. Lineage (NCBI taxonomy): Eukaryota > Metazoa > Chordata > Mammalia > Rodentia > Pedetidae > Pedetes > Pedetes capensis. The sequence goes on along the minus strand of VMDO01042598.1, from coordinate 9,595 downwards.
AAACACCCCTAATGCTCCATGCCATTTCCTCACGGCTCTCTCTCAGTCCTGCGCTTCCACGTTGCTTAGCTGTGTTGCCCGGATGCCGCCCTGTGAATGTGGGAGATTCCTTTTAGAATCCCAATCTGGAGGGCAAAAGCAAGAGCATCTCCACAGCATTCACAGATAACCCAGGACTCAGCCCTCTCCCACCCACAACGTATGTTTTCTGAAGTGGCCGTGTCTCAGCAGGGGAGCTAAGCTCTTCCTCTGTTTACCAGGAGAGGCCAGGAGCAGCACCTGGGGGCCGAACCTTGCCCGGCTGATGGGAGCATTCCACCCATACACGGGGCTGGACCCTAGTCAGGTGCTGTCACAGCCACTGGACTCAGTGACCAGAATGGCTGTTGGGGATGGGGTGGAAGGAAGCACCTGGAGGAACTGAGTCAGGGAAGACATGTTCAGTGCTCCTGCTGGAAATAGGGGGGACGGGCTCACCAGAGCACGCAGCAGACCTCTGGGCTGCCCATCAATCACTCATTCCATCAACACTGAGGCACCAGGAGGGCTCACTAGACCCAGGTGTGGGCAGGGGGAGGTGTGGTAAGAAGCCGTCTCAGGGGCTCCCAATGACCCGTCCCTCCAGGCACTCACACCCCTGTGGAATGGGATGGACCAAGCACTGTGCCTCTGATCTATGGGACTTAGCAAAGGTGAGGGTATGCCATTACTACACAAGGTTAGGGTGTCACTAGACTGTGACTTTTGGTCTCTCATCCACTCGTTGTCTCTCCACCTCTTCCTGCATGCTAGCCAAGTGGAGAAGGCCAGCTGGCATGGAGCAGAGGGCAGTCTCTGTCCACAGACAGAGCAAAACTGAGGTCCTCATCCTACAACCCTTTAGCAACTGGATCCTGCCAACAAGTACATGAGTCCCTCTTCCGAGGAGGCTATAGGTGAGATCGCTGTCCTGGCTGACAACAGATTGCAGACCAGTGCCAGAGAGGCTGCCAAGATGAGGACCCAGTTAAGACATGCCTGTGTCCCTGATTCCCATACCTCGGAGAGAAAAAAAAAATGTGTCTTGTTTGAAGCTGGTACTGTTGGGGTGGGGCTGGGATTTAGCTCAGTTGGTAGGCTGCTGCCCTGCAGGCACTGAGGACCTGGGTTCAATCCCCAGCATCACGATTATGGGAGAGGGATGTGGCGATCCACTTCCAAAGCAATCCCAAAACAATCGGCCACTGAAAACCCTGTGAGAGTAGCCATGAGCCAGACAGGACTCCATGGCACCTCACAACTGTTTGGGTAATTCGTTTGGTTTCAACCAGATAACAATTAAGCCCCCAGCAATATCTGGGGGTTGTGGTCTGTGTGCAGGAGTCAGAAGGCCTGGCTCAGACTGAGAGGGGTTGTCTAGACCCAGGAGGTGCAGAGCAAAGCCACCTTTTAGTGGGACTCAGGGTCTGGCCCCACATTTGGCACTAGTCATTTGTGTGGCCCTCCACAATTCATTTCACACCTCTGGCCTCAGTTGTCGCTTCTGTAGAACTGGACAGACGCACAACCTGCAGGACTGTTGGAAATTAGGCTCCGAATGTCTGGTCCCTAAGAGGCCTTTAATAAACAGCAGGCACCACCACCAATATAGTGGATCGGGGACCCTGCCTCCTCCTCTCAGGCGCTCCTCAGCAACTCACAAGGGCTCTAGGGCTCAAAAGGTAACTGCAGGCAAAGCACCTTCCAAGCAAATAGCCCAGGAGCATTTGTTCTCAGGCCAGGGAGGCAGATTCAGGTGGACACTTCCCTGAGGAAGTCTGGCGCGAGGGAGGCAGCCCCATCAGGATGAGCCATGAGGCCCAGCACTTAGGCACGAGGACAAATGCTCTCCTTCCTGTTTCTTTCACCCTCCCTCCTTCCTCCCTCCCTCCCCACTCCCTCCTTGGGTTCCTCTCTCTCGGGTGCCTGATTCCCAAATCCTGCCCCCGGAATTCTGCTTCTTGTCCCTCATTTCACGCATGCTAGGAACCTGGCCCCTCCTTTGGTTGTCCTGCTTGGACTCTAGATAAAGCCCTATCTATGCTGCTGTGCTCTTGTCTCTAGCTCCCCCGCACCACAGAGGACAGGCCCCGGGCACTGCCTTATGGGGAAGGCTCTGGTGGGCATCACTCGAGCCTTTCCTTCGTGCTTTGCAGGTGGCACGTGTTGAGGGCCCAAAGCACACCAAGGCAAGGTGCACAGGGCATATTCAGACCAGCCCTGGAGACTTGCCTCCCCATCCCCCACAGGCAGCAGAGATGACCCTGCAAGAGCCCTGTTTTCTCTGGGAGTCTGTCCCTCATTCCTCACACCTTCCATCTGAACATCGTGACTCTACTCCTCTCCATCGCCTTGGCTTTCCCTACAGCATGCAGAAGACCTGCCTTCGGGGCCAGCCAAGCACTCTCAGTTCTGCTCTGCTTTGGAGCCTGGGCACTGACAGCTCTCTTCTGGAATCTGCATTTCCTTACCCAGCCTTTCGCATGTCCTCTGGGTCTCTGATGCTAGTACTCCTGTGAAGATCCTTCCTTCCGCCCAGGTCACCCAGCCCCAGGGCACAGGCTCTGTTTCTGCTGTGCATGCACACATGCTGTGTACTCTTTGCCATCACGGCCTCTTCACCTCTGAACTGTCACCTGTGGCAGGCCCATTGGCATCACTGCCCCCAGGCGGAGACTCATCCCTGGCAAGTCAGGAGTTCTGCCCTGCTTGTCCTGGAACAACCAGTACCCGAGGCAAAGCTTCAGATGCTACATATGCATTGACAAAGGAGCCAATGTGCATGTGTCCCCTAAGGCTTGCTTGTGCCTAGACGTTCTGTTCTGGGACAAGGGTGAGCAGTAGCCCTCATTTCCTCCAGTGGGCAGCCCGCAGATCCCTACAGGGTGTTTGCAGTATCTGTGTGGAGACCAGCCTTCCTGCAGGTGCTGAGGGCCTTCTGTCACTCCAGAAATGAATCTGGTCTGGCCCAACGAAGGTAGAGCAGGGGACGGGACAGTGTATGGGCTATGCCGAGGGACGAAGCTCTCGCTGCTGTTGAAAGGAAAGGACCTGGGCCCAACGACCCAGCCACCTCCTTCTATTCAGGACAGTGCATGATGTCCTCTTTTGGGCTTTTATTACCCAAGTGGCAACCCAAGGGTTCGACGGACCAGGCCTTGGTGGTTAGGAGGCCTCACCTCTATACTTACCCGAGCAATGCACACAGCCAGGCCCAGGGCCCTCCGTTCCCCACCCACCAGAGGCTGATTACACTGCGACCTAACCTCACACCTGACAGACACCCTTGGGGAAGGTCCACTGCTTTTGATGTTGCCCCGGGCTATCACAACCCTCCTCAGGTTCCCTTTGCCATGATCAGCCATTTGTACAGGCCTCTCATTTCTGGACCCTCTCACCTCCAGGTGAGGCTTGTTTCGAGTGTCGTTCTCACTCACACTCACGCTGGGCTCACTCAGATCCCTCCCCAGTTTGGTGCACGTTCTCTCTGTGACCTTGAGCGAGGGGGTACGCCTCTCTGGGCTTCCATTTACCTGTCTCTACACAGATATCTTTGTCTGAGCGATCTCCAAATTCTTGATCATCTGCACAATCAGTATTACATGGCTCAGGGGACAGGGACACTCAGAGCTGCATGCTGTGCCAACCCACGGCTTAGCGGAGAGGCCCCCAAGGGCACTGCTGTGAGGGAGGCTATGTCTCCCAGGGAGCCATCCTTGGTTCCATCCACTAAGATACTGCCTGACACTACTGGCCTGGCCTCTCGTCCTGGCCAAAGTTGTCCCCTCCACAGCTCAGAGCGACAACATGGGTGGACTGACTAGCTTCCCTCAGGCCAGGTCCTCTGGGAATGATGTTGTTGTTGTTGTTAGGTGCCGTCGAGTCGGTATCCGACTCATAGCGACCCTCATAGGGTTTTCAATGGCTAACTGTTTCGGGATTGCCTTGGGAGTGGATTGCCAGGTCCTTCTCCCATTTGTGCGGTGCTGGGAATTGAACTCGGGACCTCAGAGACTGCAGCGCAGCGCTCTACCAACTGAGCCAAATCCCAGACCACTGGGTAGTCACAGGAAGATATTTTAAGGGTTTCAGCCTTTATTTAAAGAGCAGCGCAGGAAACCATTGCAATCCTTCCCCCAGAAGTGCAGAGTGGTAGAGGTGGTGGTGCAGTGATCCAGAGGAGCGACTTGAAAGGACAGTGCCCCTCCTTAAGTGCCAGGACAGACTTCACAGTTTCAGACCACGCCTGACCATGTTCTTGATGACCCTCAAGACCTGGGTGTTCGGACACAGTCTGGCTCCTGACCGAGTCCCCTCCCTCTCAAGGACTTTGGCCCAGGCCTCAGGGGCTCTGTGGGACACAATGCTTTGCCCTTGGTTACCTCCTGGCACCCAAGCTTAGCTTCTGCAAGCGCCCAGAACGGAAACGTGGGTCTGCTTGTGTGCATTTTCACAAAGTCACCTCAACGCCTCGTCTCCTGCTTCCAGGGTCTCCCTCCCCGCCCCCTTTCCCTGTACAACATCTTTCCTCATGCACTCGGGTCGTCCAATACTCTGGAAAACTTCACCGACTCCATGACAGTCCTCTGACTGACTGAGCACTCTCGTGGCCCCTAAACTTCTCTGTCACCGTCTTCCATACTTGTGTCTTTCTGGGGCACTCCTCCACACAGGTCCTGGATGCTGCCCCTGAGCATAGGCACCCGGGGATGACCAGCCCCGGACCCTCACACATTGTGCAAGGGAAGCAATTTCTCAACGTCTCTCATGTTTCAACCATCAAACTGGCAAATACTTCAAGGCCAAACAACATCAAGAGCAGTGGGGACGCCAGGCGGGGTGGTGTAGGCCTATAAATCCCAGCTGTCATAGTGTGAGGAAGGAGGAACACGAGTTCCAGGTCAGCCTGGGCTGCACAGGGAGACCCTTTCTAAAAACCAAAACCATACAAACACAAAGGAACCTGCGCTGCTTCCGGGAGTACAAGTTCGTACCACCTCATTGGAGATACATTTATCAAGGGTTATTTAGTATTTACAAGTATGTCAGCTTTTTCCCCCAAATTCCATTTCCACACATCTTTCCTGGGGAAAAACAAGGATACTTGAGAAACCTTTGAAAATCTTCATGAATCATAAGAAGCCTGAATACAGGCCCTCATTTGCAGGATGAATGAGTTTTCACACATTACTTAGAACGTTATGTGTAAGTTGAACATGATAGAGAGGGATAGTTTTCAACAAACTCACAGGAAAGCTTCACCCTTACTTCCTGTGAAGTGAAGAAACCAAGGCCACACACTAGGGGTAGCATATTTTTTTATGGCCTTGAGAAATAGACCATGTATATCTGCTGGGCTCGCCGGTGTCTGCAAATGCATTATTGGGGTATCCTTATAGACACACACAAAACTCATGGTGAGGGGGCTGCTGAGGGAGGGGGTGCACAAGGGAGACTACTCTTCCATCTCTGTTGTTCAGGTGGTCTTTGGTGAGTACGTACACAAGGGTTATTTGGGTGAGACAATGTTTAAGACAGATGACGTGACAGTACTTAGTGTGTTTCATGAAAAGGAACTGTTATTCCATGTCATAATAATTATAATGACTTCCCTTCTTTAAGGAGCCTCTGAGAAACTGCCAGCCAGTCAATTAAATTCTGCTGAGATCCTCCTATGTACCCACTGCTTTTGCACATAGTTACCCGCACTTTGTTGTTTGGAGTCTCAGGGCTGCCTGGATCCAGTTGAGTCCTCCTCCCTGAAACAGCCCCTCCAAATGAGAATTGTCCTGTGAGTCCCTGTACTCTGGTTCATCTCAGCACCTTAGGAAGCCAAGGTCTGGCAGAGCAAGCCCTTGTTGACGTGAATCCCACCAAGAGTATGAGAGTCTTGTTGACATTGGTCACAGCCCCTCCCAGACTCTGTAGATATCTGGGTCCATTCAAGGCAGTTGCACAGGGACAGTTTATGCTCCCTCAGTGAGATTCACAAGGAAAAGAATTTCCAACCAGGCAAGGCAGGGCTGTCAGCCTCCGCCCACATGAGGGTGCAGGGGTAAGAAGGCTGGCCACCCGTACCAACCCCAACTCATTTCCAAATGAAATCCCAAGGCTGGTGTATTAGCCTGCCCAAGCCACCATAACAAAGTACCAGAGACTGGAGACAGAGATGGCGACGACAGGAATTTATTTTCTCAAGCTTCTGCAGGATGGGAAGTCCAACATGGAGGTGTTTTCCGGCTTGGTTTCTGAGGAGAGCTTCATGCTCTCTCTCCTTCTCCCTGAGTCCTCGCATGACCTTCCCATGGAAAGGAACTGTTATTCCTTGTAATAATAACAATAACAATAACAATAACAACAACAACTTCCCTTCTTTAAGGAGCCTCTGAGAAACTGCTAGCCAGTCAATTAAATTCTACTGAGATCCTCCTATGTACCCACTGGACACTGCACATGCAGCTGAGAGAAAGGGAGCAATATCTCTGGGGTCCCTTCTATGAGGACGTTAACCCTGTCAAATTAGGCTCACACCCTTATTACCATGTTTAACCATCTAAGGGTCTAGGTCCCAATACAGTCAGTCACATTGGAGGTTAGAGTTTCAACAGACGAATTGTGAGCAGGCACAATTCAGTCCATAGCAGGGGGCGAAGTTTTCTGTTGCTGACTTCCGACATTCTGGTGTCCCTGTTTCCCTGCTGTCCAAATCACAGACTCAATCACCTCCAGATACTGGTAGATAAAACTGGCTCCTCATCCTGCCTGAAGCGGCTGACTACCATATCCCAGCATTACCAACAGAGTGGGGAAGGCAGACCCCTGCCTGGAGCCCCTGCGGATAGATGACACTGCCTTACACATTATCACTGACATCAGAAATTGCAAGGTGGGCACCGTGCATTTAAGAGGACAAGTCCTTGAAATGGAGCCCCACAACTGATCCAAGTCCGTGACAAAACGATTCAGTAACTGCAGCAGAGAGAGCTCAGAGCCTCTGCAGGAGAGAGTCTTCTAGTATTCTCCCCTGCGCCTGCTGGAGCATCAGCGTGTCAACAAGTGCACAGAGGGGAACCCAGAGTTTGATCATGGACACTGGACAAAACTGGGCCTCTCTCCCTGGGAGTATGGGTGCCTTTGCAGGGATTTTGATGAAATTTTCTACTTGTCCATTGAAGCTTCATTTATATAGGAAGGTAAAAGTTGTACAGGAAAATGACAGTGTAGTTGTTTCGGTCTTTGTTCACATTCATAATTTTTTTTCCCCTAGCAATTTAAACATAAACATAATGGATTTGTTTTTGTTTGCTTGTGTTCAGTATTGGTTTGGGTGGGGTTCTCTTAGGATGTTTGCGGTGCCAGGCATGGAACTCAGGGCCTTGGGCCTGCTAGGCACACACTCTACAGAGAGCTACATCCCCAGCCCTCAGTCGCTGATTTTCTTTGAGCGCTTAAGCATAACATACAAGCCTGTTATACATTCCCACAGCTACTCATGTGTAAAAATAAGAAAATGTCACATCACTTGTTCATGGGTTCTTATTCCACTGACTCCTAAGTTTCTGTGGATTGCTGGAGGGGGAAACCCCACTGGATTCACGGAGAGGAAAGGGAGATATGGAGGACAGCCACTGAGTCCTGCTCGCTCCTGGGAGAAGTTTCTGAGTACCTGTCAAAATTTGCCTGGAAGTTCACAGGATTTTGTGCGGACGTTTGTGCAAAGCCATCATTTACATCCATGGAAGTTAGGAGCTCTGTTTCCTTGGATTTGCACAAGAATCCTGTGCATCTCACAAGAGTCTGGAATAATCTGCACCCGCCTCTCTCGGGCGGCCGGTACAAGAGACCATTCTGGCTCCGCTCCCATAGCGCCAACATTGCTAATCCTCGCCTTATAAGCCAGTGAGGGCCTGACGGGGTGGAACGGGTTTGTCATGTGAAGCCCACCTGCAGTGTCACAGGTCATGGAAACCCTTCCCCAAACCCCTTGCCCCAACCTTCCTTCTGCCACTCGAAGTCCACCTACAGGTCTGGAGTGAGCCCCCTGGAAAAGAGGGGATGGCTGAGGTCCACTCATAGGTTTACATTTGACACGCATCCAGGACTCAAAAACACCACCCTCCATTTACCTCCCCTGTTTGGTGATCTCAAGAACATTCACCACCTTCCATGTATTCACTAAGTATGCATTTTCTATATCAGGATCCCTCATGATTTCTCCTACAAGGCTCAACTGCTAAAGGTGTGACAACACGTGCAGGGTAATATGGCAACAGGGTCTGCGTGAAGGAGGATGACAAAACATCCCAGTTTGCCTGCTACTGGAGGATTTTCCAGGACATAGGACTTTCAGGGTTAAAATAGTAAAGGTCAAAGGCAAACTGGGACCACGCGTGACCCTAGCATGCAGGGGATCACATGTTGTCATAGAAAATGAGCTATCCCTAGAAGGGTGCATGTCATGTTCTAACGGTGAGGCCTCTCCGTGCTGTCCGACCCAGGGGACACAGAGCTGCCTGGAGCTTGCTGGGGTGACCAGGGGGAGAAGAAAAGGAAAGAAAGAAAGATTGGAGAGGCGGGAGTAAGAGACACAGGAATGAAGGTGATGTCATACGCCAGAAATGTATCCACTGCTTGAGCACACTGTCCTTGGACACAAGAGGGAGGACAGAAAAGGAGGGGGGAGGGGTTGTGGGCGGGCCTTGGTCATTTTGTACCCAGAGTAGTGGGCAGCCGAGCAGGTGTCTTCAAGGAAGTCCGTAGGGCGCTCAGGGCACATCACACACTCCTGGAGGCATGATCTTCACTCCTTTCCTTCCACCTGTTGACCTGGTGAGTCTCCTTCCCCGCCATCATCTGGATCACCGTACAGGGGGCTGGCACTTGGTCAGTGCAGATCACCGCTGTAACCCTAGGTTCTGCATCCATGCCCAGGGTGGGAAAGCACAGTTGCCCAGTGAGGTGATGGGCGCCCGCCATGGTGGAACTGTCAGAATGAAGCACTGACTCTATCTTGCAGATTATGAGAGGCCAGGAGAGAGAGCCTAGGGGAGGCCTTGTCTGGACGGTCACCATGGATAACCCATCCAGTGGCCCAGGCTGGCCCTGGGAGCCAGCTCCTAGGCGAAGGTCTTGGAAAAGGTGGTTCCGGAGAGTGCTGGGACGTGTGACCAAGTCCTTCAGGTGAGAGCTCAGAGCCAGCCTCTGCCTCTGTTACACCTCATAACACAGCCCCGCTGTCTCCCTGCTGTCCCACAGGGAGAACCCCAGCCCAGGCCTCCACACCCCAGGGACTCCAGAGGTCCACCTGTCACTCTGCTTTCCCTCCTAGGAGAGGATACCGGACCTTCCACTGCTGAGACAACAGGAGGCGCAGGCACAGAGCCCTGAAAGGGGCCCAGGACCCTCTCCTGCCCCAGGCACCTGCTCTGCCCAGCATCTTGCTCACTGGGCCAAAATAAAGGCTGGCATGCTTCACCGTCGTGGCTTTGTGGTATCTGATGTCGCTCTCCTCCCTGACAGCAGCCTCACATGCGTCAGGGTGTTAGCTTTGGGGGAGGTGGTAGAGGGAGGGGGCTGG
>VMDO01042597.1:0-10451 GCA_007922755.1 Pedetes capensis | reverse complement strand
TATTGACCTCATTCTTATCTTCCCTCCCCCCCTTTTAATGTGATCTGACCTTTGAGTAGGATTTTTCCTTCTTGTAATTTTGAGTCAGCTCTCTCATATGAGTGAGAACATGTGTTGTTTCTCTTTCTGAGCTTGTGTTCGTTCACTTAAAATAATTTTCTCTAATTCCATCCAGTTTGCTGCGAATGACCCTATTTCATTTTTCTTGATTGCTGAATAGTATTCCATTGTGTATATATACCATAGTTTTTTTATCCATTGACTTGTACACCAAATATACCATTTGTCTTGGCTCCATGAAGATGTAATGAATACTTCCATCAATGAAATCCTTGACTTTTCCTAAAGAAACTTAGTAAGACTATTGATCTTCTAATTACTAACATTCAGGACTATTTTTGTTTCCAGTGTTGTGAGGTTGAACCCAGGGTCTCCCACATACTAGACAGTGTTCTACAACTGAGCCACACTCTCAGCCTCCCCCCTTTTTTTCTTTTGAGACTGAGTCTTGGTAAATTGTTCAGGCTCTCTCTGGCCTTGAACTCAACAATCTCTTTATATACAGAACTATTTTTGGTGCTAAATTTTCTTGTCATACCAACAAAGCTAAGATTTGTACCCTTCCACAGACAATTATCTAATGACAACAAACCATAACACTTAAACCTCAGTGTTCTAAGACTAAAATAACTCTATGTGTGTACCCAATACTAGCATTGACAGGAGAAGAAATACAATTTTGCTGACTGTGTAGTATTTCTAATAAAATTCTGCAAAGCTTAACTATAATATCAGATCAAAGGGGAACCTTATATATTCATAGGAAGAGTCAGTTTTGAAAAGTTAGACATATGCATTTCTTAAAGGAACTAAAATGTCCTCACAGATTAGATGAATTGACCAACTGTGCACAATTTATTTCCAAACATACTAAATTTCTTCAAACACTGATATAATCACTTGGCACAAATTCTGTTTACCCATGTGAAAACTTGCCTGAGATAATCTAATGAAAACAACAAATAGCAGTAGTGCTCCTAATTGAGAAGTTCAGCAATTTAAGACTGAAGTGAAAAGGCTCTTACAAAGCCACTGGGACTACAGGTTCTCAGAGGTTCCAATAATTGCAGTATACCATATTAATATCTGAGTAGATTATTTTTCTCCTTGAACTGATGAACTGATTCCCTCCTCACAGGGCCCTTAATCAGAAGGACTAATATTGTAATCCTTTAGTCGGTTTTGGATTCTTTTGACTGTCCTACTTTATTTCTTTCACCTTATTTTTGAAATAATTTTATTGTGTATATTTAATGAACATAATAACATGATGTCATGGGATGCACATTGATAATAAAAAGATTACTATGATGAGGAAAATGAACATATCCATCATCTCAGATTTATCCTTTTGCTGTGTGTGTGTGTGTGTGTGTGTGTGTGTGTCAAGAGTAGCTATCATCTACTCATTTAGCATGAATCTCATTTACTCATACATATAGTTTTACTATATATAGTCATCATGTAATACTTTTGACTGGGTTTTGACTTCTGTGGAAGAATTTGTTTTCTTCTGTGTTGATTTGTAAATTCTTGCATGTCTCTTGAACCAAGTGCTTGAATCATCATTTTCTCTGGAGAATCTAATATTTTCTGTGGCCATGTCCATCAAAGAGTGGGTCTTGGACCACCTGTATCACACATTCATGGTATGTTTGTTTAAAAGTAGATTTCTGGGCCCTTCCCAGACCTACTGTATAAATTTCTATAGACTGAGTTTAGGAATCTTTTATCATTGTTGTTGGGTGCTATTGAGTTGTGATCTCATACTCATGATTCGACTCATAGCAACCCTACGAATGACAGAACAAAATAATACCCAACACTGTGCCATGCACATGATCTTTTTATGTTTGAGCCCATTATTGCAGACACTGTGTTTCTTCTCATTTTGAATCATGACACATCATCAAATCTCTGGGGCTTTACTGCTTTCCCATCATTAAAGTCAATTCTACTTTGAGGAAACAACTCTTTTCCAGTCATCTCTTGAATGCCTTCCAGTCTGAGGGGCTCATTTTTCAGCACTGTATTTGAGAGTGCTTCTTTGCTATTCATATGGTTTTCAAAGGCTAATTGTTTTGGGAGTAGGCTGCCAGTTCCTTCTGCCTTGTCTGTCTTAGTCTGAAAGCTCAGCTGAAACTTGTTCACCATGGGTGGTCCTGCTGGTATCTGAAATACCAGTGGCATAGCTTTCAGCATTACAGCAATACACAAGCCCACACAACACAATAAACTGATGGACATGTGGGGGGATCTTTTAGTAAATCATAAATATACTAAAGCTTGATCTTCAATGTTCTACAAGCAAAAAGATAGAAAGATTTCAACCTTTTGAGGCAAGAAGAATTACTTTTTACTTTTTACCAATTCTTGAGTAGGATTAGAAAATTCAGCATGACTTAGACAGAAATTTGGATTATTTGGAATGTAAATACCCAGGAAGGTAACTTTCAAGTCTCCCTAGCACCATCAGAGCTAAGGCTAATTATTAGGTACATATCCAGGGATGTAATCATCTGACTTCAAAGGTGATAAGAGAAGATTTAAAAATCTACAAATCTAATTCTTTATTTCTTTGTTGATATTGTTTTTTGTATTCTTGCTTATTTTTTTTGAGACAGGGTTTCACTGTATATCCAAAGATAGCCTAGAACTTGCTATGTAGACCAGGCTGGCCTTGAACCCATGTGGATCCTTCTATCTCAGCCTTCCGAGTGCTGAGATTAAAGATGTATGCTACCACACCCATCTTCAAATATAATTCTAATACTATGAGAATATATATGTTTCTATATATAGAAACTTTTTTGTTTGTTTAAAAAATAAAAATACTGAGAAATTCAGAGAACAGTTATTTCCCCACTTTGCATTGGCCTATTTATCCTTTCACCAATATTACTGATGTGATTTTATGTGGTTATTATAGCTTTAAGTAGTATGGTCTTGGAAGCAGGTAGTATAAATCCTTCAACTTGGTTCTTCTACTTTAAGATTATTTTATCTGTTTTAGATTGTTTTCATGTTTATATAAATGTATGCTTAAGTTTATATTTTTCATAGTTAGGTAAATTATGATCCCCAAAGATATTTAGGTCTAAATTTCTTGAGCCTGAGAATGTTATTTTTGTAGCAAATTACTTCTTTGCAGATTTGATTGAATTAATGAGGTACAAGATCAACAGGAGATAACACATTCATCTTTTTAACTAAGCCTGTTGAAGTGTTAATTGGGTTTATGTTGAAGTTATAGATATCTTTATACTAGGGGATAACTGATTCTTAACAATAGCAAATCTTCCAATCCATGAACATAGTATGCCTCTTTATTTGAGTCCTCTTCAGTTTTTCTGAGCAATATTTCACATTTTCAGTGTTATTTACATATTTACTGAACTTATCCATAAGTATCTGAGATTTCAATGTTATTATATATGGAATTCCATGATCTTGTTTTCTAATCTTTCAATTTTTCTAAAATATAAATGTAACTGATTTTGTTTATTCAAATCTCAATATTCTCTCCTAATGAAGGTCAAGGAAGACAGAAATTAAAGATTAAATGATTCTAAATAATTGTTTCCGGCAACTTCACAATGTGACTGCAACTTCACAAATAATTTCAGTTCTTTGAACATTCTACATTTATTTGACCAGTTTTTAAACCCACCCATTTGGAATGTTTTATGTCAGTTTCTGATTCAGGTCTGTTGAGAGAGAAGATGAACAGCATGCCAGAAATTCTTAGAATGGGACTATGAAAGTAGCTCTAGGCTGCTGTGGCAGGTCCAATTCAGAAAAGCCTTGATTATGTTTCAAGAGTGGTGCAAGCAATTTGAGATGTTTAAAATGAGATGTTTTCTCAGAAATAAGGCACATTTTAGTTGATCACCACTAATATTTAACTGACAATTATCCTGCTTCTTGGGTTCTATCCTAGAAAATGCTGTGACAGTTTTTCCCGTTAATAACAAGCTTGTCAAAAAGTCATTGTGCCTCATCACACTACTTTTTTCTCTGAAACCACAATAATGGGAAGTACTGTTCTCCTTCCTCATTAAACAATTTCCACAGTAGGGAGATTGCTTTTTTCTTCTTTCTGTATTATACTCTTTTTGGTGACAATTTAATGAATGAACTTAGTGTGAAGTCTGTTTTTAACTCAGGAAAATTGAGGCAAGTATATGTATTCTCAGATTATGAAGGAATCATCTAAAAAAATTTTTTTCCTATTTCCTGTTAGGATTCTAGAAGGATGAAGGAAAGTAGGAATTTGGGGAGATCTTAAATGCCTAAATGCTTATAAAGATTTCTTGTTTCCTTTTTATGTACACCTACAAAATCAATGATGTGTCCTATGGAAAAGACAGGGAAGTAGAGGGTTCAGAATACTTAATTCCCTGATAGTCTTATAAGCACACAGCTAAGAAGCAACAGACATTATCCTGTTGTATTCTGTAAGAGGTACCAATTGTTGTTAGGTGCCCTGGAGTCAGGTCTGACTCATAGTGACCCTGATAGAGTTTTTAATGGCTGATTGTTTCAAGATTGCTTCAGGATTGGATTGCCACAACCTTCTTCCAATTTTGTGGTGCTGGGGATGTAACCTGGGTCCTCAGAGACTGTAGAGTAGCACTCTACCAACTGAGCTAAACCCCAACATCTATTCTAACATTTTTCACAGTACCACTGTCAATCCTTACCTGAACTTCTTCAGCAGGCTAAATCTTCCTGTTCTTAAAGAGAAATTAAAGATTTAATATGTGTCATGAATATCTGTCAATATTTATGTGCACATGAGTATTTTTTCCTGTCAATAATTTTCATGAGATAGTACAAAAGTAAAAGTTAACTTTTAAAAGTTTCCTATTTATTAGGCCAGAGTGGGGCCAAAATGGAAGAGTAAAATTAAGAGGGAATTATAGTCAACTGAATGGGCCATTAATAGTTTGTTCTTTCACCATTATGTTAGATGCTGGGATTTATTAGAGACGAGAAAAACAAGCACACCTAAAGATCCAGGCCTGAAAGAAGAAATAGTATGAAATAGTGTGGGTGTTATATATAAAAAATTATATATTTAAATATATAATTCAAACATTTGAACATATATGAATTTGAGTTCATAGTATACATTTTAAAATGTTTGTTGGGTGCTGTCAAGTCAGATCTGACTCATGGTGACCCTATGTACAACAGAACAAAACATTTACCCAACACTGTGCCTTGCATACAATCTTTTTATGTTTGAGCCCATTGTAGCTTTCAGCTTCAAGCAACACATAAGCCCCCACAGGAAAATAAGCTGACAGATACATGGGGGATTTTATATGGTGAAAATGTTTCTTTCCCTCTTATGTCTCCTTATCTCTGTTTCTCTCTCTCAAGACAACCACTACTTCTGGTCTCTTTATTCCTGCCAGATAAAATCATTCAAGAATTATAAACATCTCTTTTCAGCAACACAAAATATTTGAGATACATATTTCATGAAATTTACATTAATTAAATTGATCACTACCATTCTGTATTAGTCAGCTTTGCATCACTATAACAAAATACCTCATGCAAGGTAATTGTGGAAAAAAAGCTTCACTTACCTCACAGGTTTGGAGGTTGAAAGTCCAAGACCAGGCAGGCCCCACTGATTTGGCCAGGACATCATGGTGGGTGTTCATGTAAGAGAGAGGGATTACAACTCAAGTAAGAAACAGAAAGAGATTTGTATTCCACAATTCTGTTTTGAGGACATGACTCCAGTGATGTAAGGCCTTCTCACTAGCCCTCGCCTCTTAAAAGTCCACAGCGTCTTCCAATACCTCCACCTGGGGAATAAGTTCTGAATACATGAATCTTTGAGGGGACAAAAACAATATTCAAACCACAGAAAACTCTATGATAAAAGTTATGGCCTGCTGTATCTGGTGTTCCTGGAAGTGACAGAAGAGAGAATATGTCGAGCCATTAAAGCAAATTACCTAGAGATTTCTTTTTGCAAATGTATTCATCTGGCTGTCATATTTGTTTCCCTTTATCAACAGCTTTAAGTCATATATGATATTGTTTTAATTTTTCACTTTTGGTTAATTTTAGCTTGAATTTTAATAGTCTGAATTAGCTGAACAAAATCTATACATATTCATATTTACTCTATTTTCATAAGTCCCATTTCATAAATCTGCTGTTATTTAAAAACATCTTAAATGCCATCGTTATCATTTCATTTGATGATCAGCTAGCAGACCACAATCAATATCTGTGTTACCTTTAATGTTCTGTGATTGCTCCCCAGAGCTACGCTCTTGTTGCTATAAAGTACAGCAGGGATACTTCCATACTTTATGGACTTTTGGTTCAGCCTTTCTTGTTTCATTTGCTGAACTGCCTACCAACCTCATCACTGGAGGAAATAAAACTTATTTTTCTCCGTTTAGTGTTCCCAAGTCTCCTCTTACCTTTCTGCCTACTGACAAATGGCAAATTCTTTGAAGATATGACTATTGATCATTAGCTATCCTAGAGGAATACATTTGTAGTGCAGGAAGAAATCATCTGTCCTCTGGTGTGAGCAGTATTGTACCTGTGATATGTACAGCCCAAGGAGCTGATGTATTTGCCCAGCCCAGACATCTCAGTGGCCATATCAGGGAGGACAGCTGAGCCTCCTCCTAACACAGAGAGATTTCAATACTCAGTCAGACAGTAATGGTCCACTCTTAAAGGTATTGAGACAAAGAACTAAAAATCAAGGATCTGAGACTAACATGGGAGCAGCATTGTTGGTGTGAGTGAAACAGTTATTGCAATCATCCACAGTAACATAATGAATAAAGTTTTTAGAATAGATCACCAAAGAAAAGTGTCAAGGCAAGAGCATTTTTAGCCATTTCAAACCAACAAATTGCAAAGCAATTATATAAGCCATTCCCCATTTGTTTTCTTTTTTAACTGAATTGACTAGTTGTTCAAAAAGTTTTATACCTTCAAATTGTGATTTTAATACCATACAAAAGTGACTTCGTGTATTTAATCTTCATATAGGTTATGACAGGAGAGAGAAAAGCATGACATATAAACTGAAAACTTAAAATTTCCTAACTTATTTTATCTCTTCTTTTCAGTAGATTAAAACTCTCTCAGTGATGAGAAAGCAAAAAGAAAACCTCAAAGGCAATCTGAATAAAAATAACATCCTCTAAGAATCACAAAAATGAGAGGAGATGGCAGTCCACTCCCGAAAAACAATCCCCAATCCCTAAACAATCACAATCAGCCATTGAAAATCCTATGAGGGTCCTACTTGAGGGCACCTAACAACAAGAAGAATGAATAGGCATATTTTTTCAGATAAATACAAAGACTGTGATGTTTAAAGTTTGTTGTTTCTTTTCTCAGAGTTTCACCACCTAGAAGCTTGTATTACTTAAAAAAAAATCCAAGAATAAACTTGAATCTTCCTTTCATAACAACCCTTAAAATTATTGTTTGGGCATGGTGGCGCAGGCCTGTAATCCCAGCAGCTTGGGAGGTGGAGCCAGGAGGATTGCAAGTTCGAGACCAGAGGAAGTCTGTGTAACTTAGTGAGACCCTTTCTCAAAAAGTAAAGAAAAAAAAAAAAGGGCTGAGGTGCAGCTCAGTGGTCCAGCACTTGCAGAGCATGCAAGCACAAGGCCCTGGGTTCAACCCCTAGTACTGCCAAAAAATATATATATATATATTGTTTGATTAATATCTCTTCTTGTCATAAGGTGATACCTAATTATGCACCAATGTTTCACTCATTAGGTAGTGAAGTAACGCCATGGCACATTAGTTTGAGAACAGAGAGATGAATGTTTTCTAATACAATAAATGTCCCCCACATCTCCTTTCCTCCTTTCCCAGGTGAACTTCAGTACATATTTGGTTTAGCTTCATGATAAGGGAAAAAATTCTCCTTAAAATCTCTACAGCAACAGCAATCTATTAACTGCTGCAAATGACCATTGCAGAGATTGTTTGAATTAGCTTTCAGAAAATCATTCTGCATTGTCACAATTGCTGTCAGTAAATGTTAGTAATTGTAGCTTTTTACAGAGAGACTTTCAGCAACTTTAACCCTTACAAACTATGATTCATAACCATTCAAAAACAGAAAAATAGACTTTGTCTTTCTACAGTGCTTCCAACAGAGAGCTGTGGGCTTTTCTCTCCATTGGTTGCCTAGCCTCATATTACTGGGGACATGTGAATGGGACGGTAAGGAAACCATAGATCTCATGCCAGCCATATATAGCCTGCCAGATTCTCCCCTGACTTCACTGGAAGCCCTGAACATCTCCATGCTACATTAACAGAACCCTTCCCCTGTCAGCCAGCAACTGGCAGTGCCAGGGCCCTTCTGTGTGTGCCTGTCATGTACTAGAGTTCAGACTCCCCAGATGTTAGAAGGTGAGGAGTTTCAGTTATCTGAGGCACGTGAACCAAGATGTTGTCCGTCCATACACATCACCACTCCCTTGCAGATGGCATCCTTGCCTCAACCTAGCAGCTTCTAAAACATGGGGCCTTTTGATGCAATGGTTTCTAATTTCATGCTATATTCTTTCATCAAACAAATACTTCTGAAGCACCTACTATGCCCGGAGTGGTCTTAATTATTTAGCCTGTGGGTAGATAGAGCATGAATAAAACAAAAAATGTTTGCCAGCATGGAACTCACATTCCAGGAAGAGAAAACATTAGACAATTAGAAGAGTGGGTTCTGTGGGCGGGGTGTGAGAAGGAGAGATATTCGATAGGCAGAGACGGAGTGAGAAAGATACAAGTGGGAGTATGGAAAAAACTAAAGCAGAGCGAGGTAAACAAGAGGCGAGAAGGTAAGGTCAAAGGGGCAGGAAACGCTTACATGAATTTATAAGAATGGTCCCTGCGCTTATGAACAAAGACACAGGGGAAGTAGAGGAGAAAGGTAGAGGGGAAGCGTTCCTGGATCCGTCAGTCCTTGCAGTTAGCTGCATAACCAGGAACAGCTCTGTTTTGCTCCACTGCAGAACACAGGAGTTGTCCAATTTTGGTGGTGGCAGTTGCATCCTCCCTAGATTTTGATAGTGCTGCTAGATTTGCTACAAATCATCACCAATTTAAATATGTCGTGGTAATGCCAAAGGCTGTATTTAGAAATATTTCATACATTGGCACTTCACTCTGCCCACAAAATAAAATTCTTCAGGGATCTGCTTCTCTGTTCATTATTACTCCAGCTCTATTTAATCATTAATTTACCGCTTCTACATGCAAGCAGATTGATAATCCCAGCCATCAATTTAGCCATTACATACCATGAACACATCATACCCAAGTATGGCTTATTCTACTTCCAGACTTAAATCATATGTCCCTTGATTAAGGAGGCTACCTTTTATTATTCTCCCTTCTCATAACATTTATGGCAGGTGGGATAAATAATTCTGTGTTGGATGGTGTCATTGGGCCACCTATCCTTTGGTACACATTTGAATGCACGTGGCTGACTGTTAAAACAGCGTACATGACTCACCATATAGAAAGGATGTCTCTGTTGAGTAAGTGATGTCTAGATGCTCACAATCATTCTCACTCTCAGAATGCAAAAGGATAAATATATCAATGGCCAATGCCACTTACTGTTGGAAAGAATTTATATGAGAACTCTAATTTGTATTCATGGAATGCCATTTCCTGAGCTCTTCTGCTACATAATTACAAAGTAGCTTTATGCATAGGGTTGTGATAGTAAATAACAGAACAATGGAAAGCAATAAACTATCCTGTCTTTGCCACAACCTAGGAAATGAAGAGAACTCCCCATGGCACATGTGTGCTCAAAGCCCCAGCTGAATTCACCATGATATGCAGTCCCAGGCATTACCTATGTGGATACCATTACTTGAATCTTGTAACTATGGGTTATAATGCTTGTTGTTGTTGTTGTTGTTGTTGTTGTTGTTAAGTGCTGTCGAGTTGAGTCTGACTCATAGCGACCCTATGTACAGCAGATCGAAACACTTGCAGATTCTGTGCCAGGCAAACCATCTTATTTATGTTTAAGCCCATTGTTGCAGACACTGTGTCAATCCATCTGGTGGAGGGGTTTCCTCTTTTCCGTTGACCTGCCACTTTTCCAAACATGATGTCCTTCTCCAGGGATTGTTCTCTCCTGACTATATGTTCGAAATATGTAAGACGCAGTTTGGCCATTTTTGCTTCCAAGGAGCACTCTGGTTGTACCTCTTCTAGGACAGATCTGTTGATTCTTTTGGCAGTCCATGGTATATTCAATAGACGTCTCCAGCACCACAATTCAAAAGCATCAATTCTTTTTCTGTCTCTCTTGTTCAATGTCCAGCTTTCACAACCATATGATGCCACTG
>VMDO01042596.1:0-10451 GCA_007922755.1 Pedetes capensis | reverse complement strand
AATATATAATATATACATATTCCCAAGTGTCTGTCAGCTTATAATGTTGTGGAGGGCTTGCATATTGCTGTGATGCTGAAAGCTATAACTCCACTATTTCAGATACCAACAAGGCCACACATTGTGGAGAGGTTTTAGCTGACCTTTCAGACTAAGACCACCTAGACAGAAGACCTTGCAGCCCATTCCTGAAACAATTAGCCATTGAAAACTCTATGAACAGCAGAGAATCACTGTTAAATGTGAGCTCCCTGGACTGGAAGGAAATCAAGAGTCTATTGGTGAAGTGTGGCTTCCTCCAAGAAGGATAAACCTTAGTGATGGGAATGGAATAAAGCATCTGGGACTTCCAATTGCTGATATGGCATGACTCAAAATGAAAAGAAACAAAATGAGTGCAACAATGGACTCAAACATAAAAGGATTTTGTGTGTGGCACAGTTTTGGGTAGTGTTTTGTTCTGTTTTTCATAGGGTCACTATGAGATGGATCGAACTCAAAAGCACCTGATAACAACAATAACATATATGTATCTATTGTTGTTGTTAGGTTCCATTGAGTCAGTTTCCCACTCATATCAACCCTACATACAACAGGTGAAACAATATTGTTACTGGTTCTCTGCTATTCATAGGGTTTTCAATAGCAGATTGTTGTTTTCTTTTTAGAAGTGCATTGCCGGGTCTTTCTCCCATGCCTACTGCACCTGGTGTTCCCAGACAGTCTCCCATCCAAGTACTGACCTGGTCTGACCCTGCTTAGCTCCCAAGATCTGATGGGATCAGACACCACAGTGTTACAACTACGGGTTAAATGTATCTACACCTATCTATTTATCAATATCTGATATTATCTATCTAGACAGATAGACAACAAACTAGATACACAAATAGCTACAGATACATGGATATATAGAGAAATGTCATAATAAAACCCTTACATTGTACAACACATATACGTGAAATAAGTGTGAAAAACCAAGAAAGCATATCCCTATCAAATTAAAATACTTATTTTCCAGAAAAAAATAGTAGGTCTTTGAAATACGTGACAAAGAGCTACAGTTTATGACTTTTGTTTATTTGTTTGTTTTCGCCAGACTAACCTTCACTCACAATCTTCCTATTTCATTCCCCAGAGTGCTAAAATTACTATCATCTTCAGCTTGAACTACACTTTAAACTGAGTAGACATAATAGAACATATAGACAGCAATTTTTCAAAGAGCAGCAAGTACACATTCTTGTCAGGACACATGTATTAACAAATTTAAGAAGATAGGAATCACCAGGTGTGGTGGCTCCTCTCTATGATCCTAGGCACTCAGGAGGTGGAGGCAGGAAGATTGCAGGTTTGAGGCCAAATGTAGCCTACATAACTTAGTGAGACCCTGTCTCAAGTTAAAAAATAAAAAGGGGGCTGAAGGCACAGCTCAGTGGCAGAGCACTTGCAAAATATGTGTGAGGACCTGTCTTCAGTCTCCAGTACTATGAAAAAAAAACATACATGATAGAAACTATGTGGTGTATCACTTAAACCACAAAAATATGAAAATAGACAATCCGTAGGAGTAGTTTTGGAAAGTCCCTACATGTATGGAAATTTAATCAGATAATGTGTCAAACAAGAAATGAAAAGTTGCCAACAACATTGGTTTTTAGTGCAACTTCCTGCTTGGATTACATATGGGCATCTTTTCACTGTGTCCTCACATGGTCTTTTTTCTCTGTGCATATAGTGCTGTGTATCTTCCTCTTCTTACAAAGTCAACAATACTATTGGATTGGAACCCTACCCTTGATAACTCATTTATCCTTAATTATCTCCATGAAGTCCCTATCTCCAAATACAATCACATTGATATTTATAGTGTTGACTAATGAGTTTGGGGTGGTCAGAGCTTGGTTATAACCTTGTCAATACCTAAATACAAGCCTTCAAACTAACATTTCCAAATTTTTTCCTTCTTTCTGGCTTGTCAACAAAAACTAAAACTTGATTGTCTATATCCCAGTTAGGAATCTATATTATCCCAAGATTTGATGAAAATCTGTAAGATAAAATCTAATACCTTTGATATATACTTCCAAAGACTCATAACTACAACATAAACATCCATGGACCAAGTTTGTCCACAGGAAGGAATTTTCTTTGCCATTTGTAAAATCTGGTGATGCCAGGTGCCATGTCATGTACCTGTAATCCCAGCAACACAGAAAGCTAATGCAGGAGGATTGAGAGTTCAAGGTCAGAGGCCACCTGTGCAACATAGTAAGGAATTGTCTCAAAATAAAAAATAAAATTGACCTGTGGCTGCAGCTCAGTAGTAGAACATGGAATGCATGAGGCCATGGGTTCAACCACACAGTGCTGCAAAAAAATGTTCAGAACATGCATACCCTTATATCTTTTTATGAGAGGTAGCCATGACAGTGGACAGCATCACCACAAGTGTAGGTGGCTTCAAGAATCCAGCGAAATCCAATCCCAAGTTTCACCCACTCCCTTCTTGAAATTCATTATTTTAGATACCCTCAGGATTCAATTTCTAGGATTTAAATTTATTATAATCTGTAGATTAATGCTTGTATTAGAACCTCCCAAAGTCACTCTTGGTTTTGTATATGGAAAAATTGGGAGGAAATTGGCAAAATACCCAAAAGTGGGAAAACAGCTTTTGAAGATCTTGTTTGTAAATTAGAAATCTATCGAAAGTGAAAGTAACTTGATTGGACATTTGTACAAAACCTTTCATAAATCCCCTGAACCTGATTGGACAATTGCAAAACAAAGAACTCAAAGCTGATTGGTTCAGGCCACTTGGGGCAAGCCATATAAGAAGCTGCACTGCAGCAGTTCTGTTTTTCTCACCTGGACCACTGATCAAGATAGAACTCTCTCTGGATTTGACCAGCAACATGGAAGCATCTCTCCTCGTGACCACCAAGACCAGGAGAACTAGACAGTGCTCTCAAGGAAAGATGGACTACAAGCAAGCTGAGGAAAGCCTCTTGGACCCAGCACCAAGAAAACAAAGCTGAGGACAGTCTATGGTCCCTGCACCAGAGGCAGAAAAGCCACAACTGCCCTTGAGACAGTATAAGAGATGCTAACCCTTGTTATAGTTGTGCACTAGTTTGGGTTCCTCCCCACCCTTCTCAGGGCTGAGAGGCAATAAAGTGCTGTTTGTCCCCACAATGCAAAAGCACCCTAGGCTTTTTCCTTTCTCCCCTCTTGTGGCATTCCCCAGGACCGCAGGAGTCCTCACCCCTCACCGGAGGGCCCAGAGTGACTTGTGCTTCGTTATCTGTGTGCATGGTGGTGCCACCCATCTGAACATCTGGGCCAGACCAGGAGGTGCACATCCCACAGTTTATTTTCCAAATAAACTCATGGGATTCTACATATAATTATACTTATAGCTAGAATTTGTTACAGAGAGAAGATACAAGGAAAAATCAACACAGGGAAAAGATGCACAGAAAAAATATTGCAGGAAAAAAAGCAGGTCAGGTTTCAAAAAGTCTTAGCCCAATTTGTTGTTGTTGTTGTTGTTAGGTGCCATCCAGTCGGTATTGGACTCATAGTGACCCTCATAGGGTTTTCAATGGCTATTTCAGGATTGGCTTGGGAGTGGGTTGCCAGGCCCTTCTCCCATTTTTGCGTTGCTGGGAATTGAACTCAGGTCCTCAGAGACTACAGTGCAGAACTCTACCAACTGAGCTAAATCTTAGCCCAGTGGAGATACCCAAAATATGCTTGATTTTTCTGGTATTGAATTGTTGCAATACATATGAAGTATCATCTATAGGAGAATATATTTGAGACTTTGTTCAGCATTTTACTGGTGATTAGCCATTTAGAGACCTTCTTCTTAGTAAGTACTGAAATTCCAGACTTCCAAAGAAGGCAAATACAGAATAAATTAGACTGATGGTACAATTAAGCATAAGGAACCGCTCTTTTCATCTAGGTAAAGTATTATTTCAGTGTGGGGAATTATGTCCCTTTCATGTCCCCATATGCCAGCCAAGGGTTCAGGCCTGTTATGCTTACTATTTTATTTACAACATTTCTTTTTAATTTCTCTATCTCTTTCAGACACCTGATCTCTAGGACTCTAAAACAATTGATCTTTCACTGATTTTCCCCTACCTTTCAACAGATGGTACAACTGATTTTGGAGAAATGATGCCAACAAGATTTTCCAAGAGACTATTTTTAGATCTTACTTCACTTTACTCAAGAGGTTTGTGAGTATTTCTGAGTTGCTCAGTGACAAATGATATTCATTCAATTTCATCAAATGATATGAAACTGATAGTATTAAATTTTACCTGAGAAAATAGAGACAGTGAAATAAACATCTTCCCCTTTGTGTTCCAGGAAACTGTTTATTACAAACCGTGCTTCTCCATACTTCCAGATCACTTACTTATCATTCTTTCTTGGGACTCCCATAAAACTAATTGATAAACTTTTGTTTTCCAATAGTAAGGCCAAACACACATTGATATACTCTTGCCTCAGCATGCTGACAAGCCCACAGACCTTCTGTCATGGTTTGAATATAAAATGTTCCCCAAAGGTCATGTGCTTTAATGTTTGGTCCCTTGCTGGTGGCACTGTTTGTTGAGGCTATGGAAACTTTGGAGAGAGATCTAACTTTGCAGAAATGACTAACTGGGGGTGGGCCTTTTTATCCAGATGCATAGGTCTGGTTTCTCCCTGCTTCCTGCCCAACTATGCTATAAGTTTGTCTATCACAGGCCCTGCCTCTGCTACCACCAAGCTTGTCCTGCCACCATTGAGGACTGATTCTCTAATTGTGAGCTTCCAATAACCTTTTTACTCCATAAGGTTGTTTGAGTTGTATTTCTCCTACAGTGGCAATAGCTCCTTAGTACACCTAATACACATTCCAACTTTCCTTTTTTTCTTTTGTGATACCAAGGGTAAGGGTTGAGTTTTGAATGCATAACCTCATGCATGCTAGACAAGTGCTCTCCCAGTGAGCCACCCCACCCCACCCTGGGGTCTTTTTAAATTTTTTTTCTTTTGAGAGATGGTCTTTTTAAGTTACACAGGCTGCTTCTGCCCTCAAACATGCAGTCCTCCACCCTTAGCTTCCCTAGTAGGTGCGATTATAAAAGTGCTCCATGATGCTAGTCTCCAATTTTGTTTCATTCATGATTAGGTGAAATTTGAACCATGCCCTAATTAGATAAACAAAGAGGTAAACATTTCCTGTTGAGCACAGTCCTGGAATCCCAGCAACTCCAGAGGCAGAGGCAGGAAGACCACAAGTTCAAGACCAGAGGCAGTCTGCATAATTTAGTGAGAACTTGTCTCCAATACTAAAAAAGGGGAGACTGAGGTTACATCTCAGTGGTACAGCACTTGCAAAGCATGCAAGCGTGAGGTCCTGGGTTCAACCCCCAGTACCACAAAAATGAGGAAGGACCTGGCAGCCCATCCCAAAACAATCAGCCATTGAAAACCCTATGAATAGCAGAGAAGTACTAAAATAGTGCTGTGCAAGGCACAGTGTCCGGACTGTTCTGTTCTGTTGTACATAGGGCCACAATGAGTTGGATGGACCCAACTCGACAATACCTAAAAACAACAAAGCAACCTATGCAGGATGATTACTCAATTATACCTTCAAATGGGTTGAGGTTTGACTCAGTTGGTAGAGTGCAATGCTACACTCTCTGAGGCCCTTGGTTCAATCCCCAGCACTGCAAAAACAGGAGAAAGACAAAGTAATACTGAAATAATAAACCATTGAAAACCCTATGAGGGTCACACGTAACAACAGCACACTCTATAACAGATCTATGGATTCCATCTTCTGTATAGAAAAAAAAATAAAAGGAATAAGTTTAGAGAGATTGAAGAATTTAACTCCTAAAATATGTGCATTAAAATTTATAAGCTTTTAACAATTAGACATTTTCCTCACACAAAAACGCTTTAGTGTATTTAAAGCAAAGTATTATATTCTGTGTGAATTTTATTCCATTGTGTAGCAATATCACTTAGGGAAGAAGTCATCATATTGACTCTGACAATTCCTTCAGATGCTAACAGTGTAATATTAATATAAGGCAACCTTTCACCATGAAAAATTAGACATATAATGAGGTTATTCTTTCTGTACTAAAGAACATAATCACATGAATTTTCTTTCCATTGATGTTTCATGAGTAATAGAAATGTACTTATGCCTATTGTTGAATTTTTCTCAGAATTTCTAAAGAGTGGTTTACAGAGGGTGAGATCATTTAAAAATCACTATGTGCATTATAGAGATGTCAGGGAAATGGAGAGGATGGATTTAGAGAATGAAGATGTTTTGAGTGGTATTCTGTGTGACTCTAATGCACAAGTAGTCGAGTCCATCAATTTTACAAGAAACTGAGAGGTCAGCCATGACAGTCTCTGAGACTCTCGGGTGACAGAATCATTTTTCTCTTTTCCTTATAGTGAAAGAAAAATATCTTTTCCTCATCCAATGCTAGATCTATTGCTGATCCTTCTCTAACATATGACAGATTAATGATGCAAAAGTCATAGACATTTATTTAATATTGACATAGATTCCTTTATAGAAATAAAGACTCAAAGAATAGGTAAATGTATATTTCTTTATTTTAAGTTTGATTAAGAAGTGCATAGTCATGGAAAAGTATGATTGGATAAAAAGGGTATGAGCTAACGATAAACTCTGGGGGACCTAGCCAGGCCTATTAGTTCGTATCCTTCTATGTGACCCTATGTCTTCAATTAGGAATGTTTCTTTCCACTGGGTGTTGGGATTTCTGAAATTAGGGTATTTAGACTTGCTTTAGAGATAGGTCAGAAAGTCCTTTGTAGGTTTTATGAACTGCATCAGGAAAGATGGGTGTTTGGGCAAGAAAATGAGAGTGATCTTCCTGGTTCTGCAGTTTCCTCAAATTTCTTCAGCTAAATATATATAAATATTCTGCTTAAATTGTTGTTGTTTGGTGCTGTCAAGTCAGTATCTGATTCATAGTGACCCTATGTAAAAAAGGTGAAATACTATTGTCAGTGCTTCTCTGCCACACATAGGGTTTTCAATGGTGGATTGGTATTTGGGAGTGGGTTGCTGGGTCCTTCTTGAAGCCTACAGTATGTGGTGTTCCCAGGCTGTCTCCCATCCAAGTACTAATCAGGCCTGACCCTGCTTAGCTTCTGAGATCTGCCGGGACCAAATGCCACAGTGCTTTGGCTGCAGGCTCTGCTTAAATAGCAGAACTCCATAATTTAATTCTTTGTAGGTTATTGTATTAAATTACATGTACTCACGTCAGTATGATTTCATTAAAAATGCTTAGATGGATTAAAGAAGAAGGATGTTCATTTATTTATTCTGTATATTTATCCTAAGCCTAAGCGGACAAGAACTATTATAGTGGTTCCATCACTTCTGACTTGCTGCTTTACCATTCACCATACATGGCTTTCCCTTTATCAAAAATTGGAAATATAAGTGTTTTCACCATTTATGCTTTCCAGACCCAAAGAACAGGGTTAATAAATAAAAGGCAAACCCTTTCTCTGGAGGGGCATGATCCAGAAGGGATAAAATCGCTTTCTTTGATATATCTTTAGAAAGAATATAGTCACCTGGCAACACATAGATTTGAGGGAGGATGGGAATATAGTCTTTATTTAGGGTGTCACATGCTCAGATAAAACCTGGAGGTCTCTTATTAAAGGAAAAAATGAGAAATGAAAATGGAGGAATCCATCAAACTTTACCACAGACTATGAACTCCATGAATGTAGGAACTGGATCTTACTTAGTGATTCATATAATGATTGAAACACATTATTAAAGCTTGTTGAATAATTAACATATAAGCATAATAGCACAACTATCTACATCGACTAGAACTCAAAGCTTGGGGAAATAAACCCAATCATAATCAGACTAGGATTAAGTGGACCTGGTGATTTATAAGTTACCAATGTTCCAAATTATTGCCAAAAGTCTGGAAAATACGAAATTGATCAGGTGAGAAGTGATACATACAAAAATGTAATCTGAGTCAGGTGTCATGGCACATACTTGTAATCTCACTAATTTAGGAGGCTGAGGCAGGAGAATTTCTAACTCGAGGCTGGAGGCAACCTGTGCAACTTAAAGAGACCCTATGGCAAAATAAAAAAGAATAAAAATGAGGCTGGGCACACAGCTCAGTGGTACAGCACTTGCCTAGCATGTATGTGGTTCTAGGTTCAACTACCAGTACTGTCCCACCTCCCCCAAAAGAGGAAAGAAATACAATCTGGTAAATAAGGTAGGATAATAAAAAATAAAAAGTCAACGGTGATAATTTTGGTTACATAAGTGTTAATGTTTTGGTTCTGTAGTATCATCTTGTTTGGAACAGAATCCCAGTTATATTACTTATCTTTGACTGTATAATTAATACCTCAAAATTTACCAGTTTAAGACAGCAAGCACTTATTATGTCACACATATCTTCCTATGGGTCAGGAGTCCAGGAGTGGTTGAGCTAAACTAGGTAATTTTAGTTCAGGTTCTCTAAGAGATTGTATTTAAGATATAAGCCTGAACCTGGACACTGTGGCTCACACCTATAATCCCACTGACTCAGGAGACTGAGGCAGGAAGATTTAAGGTCCAAACAGAAGTAGTCTACACAGCTTAGTGACAGCATATCTCAAAATAAAAATAGAAAGGGGCTGTGAGTGCAGCCCAGTGGTACTGGACTTGCCTAGCATGTGCAAGACTTTAATTTTAATCACCCAGTATTGAAAAAAAAAGATGTAAACCTGGCTTTCAGTTATTTGAAGACTTGACTAGAGCTGGTAGAACCAACTTCAAAATGATTCATTCACATGGTTGATGGCTAGACTAGAGGACCTGGTTCTTTCCCTCAAGGACTTCTGGTCATGTTATAGCAGTTGGCTTAAACTAGGAGGAATGATCCAAGAGAGAAGAGGAAGCTGTAGGGCTTTTTGTGACCTAGTCTCTGAAGTCATATACTGTTCTTTCTGCTTAAATATATTCCTTAGCATCAAGCTGCAAAGTCTTCCCACATTTAGGGAAGGGAAATTAATCCCCACCTCTTAAAGGAAGGGATGTCATAGAATTTGTAGAAATACATAAAACTGTCTCAGCAAAGAAATATACAGGGTACTTTAAACAATGTATCCTCTAAAAGAGAGGGTTGATAGACACTGAGCAAGTACCTCCAAAAGAACTCCATCCAAAATTTCTTGTTACAAGATGCCTGAGGCTGGGTACCTTATAAACAAAAGAGGTTTATTTAGCTTATAGTCATGGAGGTTCAGTGATATCATAGTGGCAGTGACTTAGGTTTGTGGGAAGCTTTATGGAAAATGGAATCATAATGGCAGGAGCATGTAGAAAAGGGAGAGATCACAGGGACAGGCAAGATGTCAGAGTAAGACTGGTGTTCCATAGATAATTATGCCAATCCCTTCTGAAAGCATGTCTCCAGTGATTTAATGACTTCCCAGTAGTCTGTGTCTCTTAAAGATTCCACTATTTCATAATATTGCCATACTGGGAACTAAGCTTCCAACATATTGAACAGATACCCTTGAACCATATTTAACTGATTGAATTTCCCAACAAAGGAAAGCATCCCTGATAAACTCACCAAACATTTAAAGAAGAACTAGTACTCATCCTTCTCTAGCTCATCCAAAAATTGTTAGATACCAACAATTCAAACAACCTAAAATGGACAAATTCCTAGAAGCATATAACCTATCAAGTCTGAACCATTAAGAAATTGGAAGTATGAATAAACTTCCAAACACATTTTACAGAAACAACAACAACAAAAAAAAAAAACAGGCAACTATCACAGATGAACATAAGCAAAAATTCTTAACAAAATTCTAGCAAATCTATTCAACATTGCATTAAAAGAATAATTCACTATGATCAGGTGGTACTTATCTTTGGGATACAAAATAGGTTCAATAGATGCAGCTTAATAAATTTGGTTGATTATATTAATAAAATGAAGGACAAAAATAAAAGGGGCAAAAAATATCTCAATAGATGCAAAAGAACAATTAAAAAAATTCAATATAATTTTAGATGACTCTCAATAAATTAATTACAAAAGGAAATTTTCTCAACACACAAAAAAACAACATATAACAAGACCAAAGCTAATCTCATAGTCAATATGGAAAAGCTGAAGGCTTTTCCTTTAAGATCAGGAACAAGACAAAGATGTCCATTCTCTTCCTTCTGTTCAAAATATTAATGAAAACCTTTGCCACAGAAATTAGTAATATCAAGAAAAAATAAAATAAAAAATGAAGCTATGAACCAGATAGGATACTTTCCCTTAAGGAATTTATATAAAGTTATACTTTTGAGAAATTCTGAGAACTTCAGAAACCTATCTAGA
>VMDO01042595.1:0-10450 GCA_007922755.1 Pedetes capensis | reverse complement strand
TTTTTTCTATTTCTGTAAAGTCAGTCAGTGGAATTTTAATGGGTATTGCATTAAATCTATAGATTGCTTTTGGTAGGATAGCCATTTTTACAATATTAATTCTCCCTATCCAGGAGCAGGGGAGGTCTTTCCACTTTTCAGTGTCCTCTGCTATTTCTTTCTTTAATGTTTTGAAATTTTCCTTGTAGAGATCTGAAGGGTCTTTGGTTAGATTGATTCCAAGGTATTTAATTTTCTGGTGGGCTATCATGAATGGTAGTTTTCCTGAAATTTCCTTCTCTTCCTGTTTGGAATTGGTGTAAAGAAAAGCTATTGATTTTTGTATGTTAATTTTGTTGCCTGCAACTTTTCTGAAGGAGTTAATTAGATCCAGAAGTTTTCTGGTTGAGGTTTTGGGGTCTTTCAGGTATAAGATCATATCATGTGCAAATAAGGATAATTTGACCTCTTCCTTGCCAATCTATCCCTTTGATTTCTTTCTCATGTCTGATTGCCCTGGCCAGTACTTCAATTACTATGTTGAATAGACTAGGAGAGAGAGGACATCCTTGTCTTGTTCCAGATCTAAGAGGAAATGGTTTCAGTTTTTCTCCATTTAATATAATGTTGGCTGTAGGTTTGTCATAAATGGCTTATATGAAATTAAGGTATTTGCCTGTTATACCTATCTTCTCCAGTGTTTTTATCATGAAAAGGTGTTGCACTTTATCGAAGGCCTTTTCAGCATCAATTGAGATGACCATGTAGTTTTTGTTTGCCAGTTTCTTGATATGTTGGATTACATTAATTGATTTCCATATGTTAAACCAGCCTTGCATCTGTGGAATAAATCCCACTTGGTCATGGTGAATAATCTTTCTCATATGCTGTTGTATTCTGTTTGCCAGAATTTTATTGAATATTTTTGCATCTAGATTCATAAGGGAGTTGGGTCTATAATTCTCTATCTTAGATAAATATTTTCCTGGTTTCGGTATCAGGGTGATGGTAGCTTCATAGAATGTATTTGGGAGTGTTCTCTCCTTTTCTATTTTTTGGAATAATTTGAGGAAGACAGGTATTATATCTTCATTAAAAGTTTGGTAAAATTCTGCTGTGAATTCATCAGGACCTGGGCTCTTCTTTGTTGGAAGGCTTTTAATTACCTTTTCTATTTCTGTATATGTAATGGGCTTGTTTAAGTCAGTTATGTCTTCTGCGGTTAGTTTTGGTAGGTCATACGTGTTAATAAATTTGTCCATTTCTTCCGCATTTTCATATTTTTTGGAATATAGTCTCTTGTAATAATCCCTGACAGTTTTTTGTATTTTGTTGAAATCAGTGGTTATGGACCCATTGTCTTTCATAATCTGTGCCTATGTTAGATTTTTCCTTTTTCTTTTTGATGAGGTTACCCAGAGGGGTGTCTATTTTATTAATCTTTTTAAAGAACCAGCTCTTAATTTTTTGAATTATGTCTTTAGATTCTAATTGAGATAGTTCTCCCTTTATTTTTGTAATTTCCCTCAGTGTGTTCCATTTAGGGTTGGTTTTTTGTTGGATTTCTAGTGTCTTAAGCTGTGTCATTAGGTCATTTATTTGGCTCTTCTTTATTTTATTGATGAAGGCACTTAATGCTATAAATTTCCCCCTTAAAATTGCCTTTGTTGTATCCCATATGTTTTGGTATGATGTGTTTTCATCATCATTTGATTGTAGGAATTTTTTAAATTCCAATTTGATTTCATCAACGATCCATTGGTCATTCAGTAGTGTATTATTCAGTCTCCATGAGTTTGTAAAGTTTCTGGAATTATTCATGTTCTTGAGCTCCAATTTTATCCCATTATTGTCTGATAAAGAATAGGGGATAATTTCTACTTTTTTCTATTTGTTGAGGGAGTTCTTATGGACTAGCATATGATCTATCTTAGAAAATGTACCATGTCGAGCTGAGAAGAATGTATATTCCTCATTGTGTGGATGAAATATTCTGTATATATCTGTGAGATCCAACTGGTTTAGGGTGGAGATTAGATTTGATGTTTCTCTGTTGATTTTTTGTTTTGATGACCTGTCTCTTGACAAAAGTGGGGTATTGAAGACCCCCATTATTATTGATTCTGGTCCAATAAAGTTTTTTGCGTTGCATAAGGTTTGTCTTATAAAGCCAGGAGCCCCTGTGTTTGGGGCGTAAATATTAAGGGGCATTATTGATTCTTGATCGATTGTTCCTTGTATTAAAATGTATTGTCCTCCTTTGTCTCTTCTAATTAGTTTTGGGATGAAATTTAATCTATCTGCGATTAAAATTGCAACACCTGCTTTCTTTTGTTCCCCCCCGCTAGGTATACATTTTTCCAGCCCTTAACTCTCAGTTTCTTCTAGTCTTTGTGAGTTAGATGAGTTTCTTGAATACCACATATTGATGGTTTGTGTTTTTTCATCCAGTTAGCCAGCCTCTGTCTCCTAATTGGTGAGTTAAGACCATTTACATTAATAGAGATTATTGAGGAGCATTTATTGTTATATATCCAATCATTACCTGTTACTGATTTATGATTCATGTTTGCTTTGGTCCTTTCTTGGGTTGCACTCATCTCAGCTAACCAGTTCTTTGATTTCCTTTGTAGGGTTGTCTTAACTCTCCTGGATGTGGTAATTGATTTACAATCCTCTCCAGTGCTGGTTTGGTGGTTGCATATCATTTAAAAGCTTCAATGCCATTAAATGTCTTATGGGAAAAGGACCTGGCAATCCACTCCCAAGGCAATCCCGAAGCACTCAGCCATTGAAAACCCTATGAGGGTCGCTATGAGTCGGATACCGACTCGACGGCACCTAACAACAACAACAACATTCCTCATCTATTATCAAAGATAATTTTGCTGGATATATTAATCTAGGCTGCAGATTGTTTTTTTTTTTAATATTTGAATCACCTGTGTCCATTCCTTTCTAGCTTTCAATGTTGATATGGAAAAGTCTGCAGTAATTTTGATTGGTTTTGTTTTATAAGTAATAAGGGGTTTCTGTCGTGCTGCTTACAGGATAGCCTCTCTGTTGTCGAACGACAGCATCCGAGCAATGACGTGTCTCGAGGATGATCTATTTAAGTCAGCCTTCAAAGGAGTCCTGAAAGTTTCAGTGGTGTATATATCCATTTCCTGTGCTATCTTTGGGAATTTTCCTTGAGTATATCATTTACTAGGTTGTGAAGACCTCCAGTGGATCTTTCTTCTCCTTCAGGAATGCCCTGAATTCTTAAATTTCTTTTTTTCATTCTACCTGAGTTCTCCTGGAAATCTTTCTTTAAAATCTTTATCATTGACTCCATTTCTAATTGCTTGTATTTCAGTTCGTTTATGATGTCTTCTGAATAGGAGATCCTCAGCTCAGATTCATCCAGTCTTGATGAAAAGGATTCTTTAGCCCTGTTCAATTTTGATAATTTGGATTGAGTATCAAGCAAAGTGGCTTGGTTTTTCCTCATCATTTCTAACTGGGATGGCAGAATGGCTTCCAAGTGAGAAAGCTTCCTTTCAAGTATCTCCAATGTGCTTGTGGTATTTGTCTTTATTTCTCTTAGCATGTTTATAACCATGACTCTGAATTCCAAATCAGAGACCTCTAAGAATTGAGAGTCCTTGAAGTTATTTGTTGGGGGGCTATGATCTGTGGAGCCTTCAGATCCATCCTGCCCCTTTGTGTTTTTTGTAGGTTTACTTTGTTTGCCCATAATATGGTCTGGGAAATAGAATTTGTCTCTCCTGATTGTGCAGAACTTCTTCTTCTGTTATTCCTTTGATATTGTGTGGTGCTGAATCTCTGGTGCTTATTAGAGTTTATAAGCTGGGTATATTCTCAGCTATTTGGTCTGTGTGGTTGTCTCTTTAGTCCACCAGCCCAACTCCAAGGGGGCTAGGTGATAGGGAGGTAATAGATTTTGTTTCTCTTCTGTGGCGTGAGAAGGGGGGGGATCTGGTGATAGAAGAGGGGGAAAGAGGAGGTAGAGCACATAGGCTAATAGAAATTACTGTCAAAATTAAAATTTAGGTTAAGACTTAAGGGAAACATGACTAAAACAAAGACACATATATAGCTTCAGAAAATGAGAAGGAGAATAGAAAAAGGGAAGGGAGTAAAAGAAGAAAGGAAGAAAAATAGGAAGGAAAAAGAGAAAAAAGAAAAAAGTCTCACACATACATGCTCCTACACACATACATGCTCCTACACACATATAAAAACATTGTAGTTGGGTGCAGTGGTGCACGCCTGCAATCCCAGCAGCTTGGGGGTCAGAGGCAGGAGGATCGCAAGCCTGAGTTCTGCGCAACCCAGTGAGACCCTGTCTCAAAAAGCAAAAAATATGGTCCTGGGGTGCAGCATGGCAGCCCAGCACCTACAAAACAAGCAGGCACAGGACCCTGGGTTCAAACCCCCGTACAAAACATAAAATAAAATAAAATAAAATAATCCAGACCTCATGCATACATGCTCCCACATACATATAAAAACAATTGAATTCAGGTGCAGTGGTGCACACCTGGAATCCCAGCAGTTTGAGGGGCAGAGGCAGGAGGATCGCAAGCCCGAGATCTGCGCAACCCAGCAAGACCCTGTTTCAAAAAGCAAAAAATATGGGCTGAGGGCGCAGCGTGGCAGTCCAGCACCCACAAAGCAAGCAGGCGCAAGACCCTGGGTTCGAACCCCCATACAGAAAAGAAAAGCAAAAAACAAAACAAACAAACAACAACAAAAAAAGCACTTGTATGTTCTTGCAGGTGGAATCTGAACTGTGGACACCCAGTTCCACTGGGTGAAGTTGATAATGTAGAAAGCAGTGCACCCTACAGAACTCAGGGTGGCAGTGTTTTCACACAATCTGCAGGAGCAGTCTGTCTTATTGTTGGGAAGATAATGGCAGGACCACCCCACAATGTCCTGGGCTTAAGTGGGACACCGAGTGCCCAAAGAGACTGTTCCACGAAATATTCTGTGTCTATTGTATTGCTCCAGAGGCAGTGGAACCTGTGGGGTCCTCCCTAGAGTTCTCCCTGTCCCACGTAGTTTGGGCGCCAATTCCCCAAATCAGAGATTTCTGCCCCCAAACCTACAGCATGGGGGGAATATGGCTGCTATCGTGGATTTTTTATTGCAGGGCTTTCCGCCCAGTTGGGAGGACCCTATCCTCTTGTGGGTGGGATGCTATCCAGCCGCCCCAGAGGGATTCTGTAGCAGGTCTGTCTGTGTGCTGAGATTGTGCTTGAAACTGCTCTGATTGTGACTAATTGTGCCGCTAGGCTCTGCCGAAAAGGAGCACTCTGTCCGCATGGGGCTCAGTCACCCATAAACCCCAGATTTCTCCACAGTGCAGTGGATTGACTTAGGTTCACCTCTGGTGTGTCTGGGATCCAGGTGTATGTGTGCCCATATGTCTGTGGAGATTTCGTCTGTACACCTGTCCTGTCACAACAGGTGGGAGGGAGCCTCAGCTCAGCTCTAGACGCATACTGCTGGCACCAGTTTCCCCGTTCCCTCCGCAGCCACTACAGATGGTGATTCCATGTGCCACCTCAAACTGACTCACCCAGAATTTGTAGTTTGTGTCCCTCAGGCAGGGTGAGAGTGTGCTGCCAAGGTTGCACTCCCTGTTGGGTCTGGTCCCCGTCGGTGCGTGTGTGCGAAGTCCCCTCTGAGTCTCCAGGATTCTATCCGCCCTCTGCGTGATGGCAAAATGGCGGCGGTCCCGCTACTGTCCTCTGTGTAGCTCCTCCGAAGCCAAATCCTTGATTTCAGTGTACGCCCAGTTTCATCCTCTATCTCCCAAACTAAATTATCACTGTTTCTATCTATTCAATGTGAGTTCCAAACCCCTAATCAAGGCTTCCCATTACTCCGGGACAGAAGGCGAGTGTTAATCTGTCCGCCATCTTGACTCCACCCTGGTTTCTTAGACTTTCTATACCTTTTAACACCTGCAACTCTTGAATAACATGCTAGAGTTGTACTGAACATAGTATGCCAAGGACTAACATGCATTTTTCATTTGATCTATTGAATGGCATTATTTTGTTTTCCCTGATTTTAGGATTGTGAAACATGTATTTCCATATCCATGAGCTTGAGTCAATTGAAATAAAACAGTGTTCTTTAGAAGAGAATTTAAGCATTCTTTTGAATATAAAACAAAATACTGCCAAAATAATTATTAAAACATTTTGGTACCTATTCTTTGTTAGTTTTAGTTATTGCTCACTAAAAAGTATGTAGGGCCTTGAAATGGTTACACATTTAAAAAAATAATTCATAACCAGGCATGGTAGCGCATTCCAGTAATTCCACCATTTTGGAGTCTGAAACAAGAGGATTGTGAGTTTTAGGGTGATAGGACTATACTTATAAATACATAGTACATAGGGTTGCCATGAGTTGGTCCCGACTTGATGGCACCTAACATCAATAACCGATTAATATGAATAAGATAATTGTGTTACTTGGGCTGGGATTTAGCTCAGTTGGTAGAGTGCTGCTCTGCAGTCTCTGAGTCCCAGGTTTGATTCCCAGCACCAAAAAAATGGGAGGACCTGGCAATCCACTCCTGAGGCAATCCCGAAACAATCAGCCATTGAAAACCCTATGAGGGTCTCTGAGTCGGATACAACTCAATGGCACCTAACAACAATAGTTGTATTACTCAGTTGGTGCATTGCTGTGGCAGAGAAACTGATCAAAACAACTCTTGGAGGGAATGACTTATTGGAGGCTCACAGTTACAGGCTCTTAGTCCATAGAAGGCAGGAAGGCATGATGGCAGAGTAGTCATGGTGGCAGCATAGGCAGGTAGAAGATGACCTCATGTCAAGGTAGATCAGGAGCAGAGAGCTATGGGAACCAGAGATCTAGTTACACCCCGCAAAGGCCCACCTCCAGAGACCTACTTTGCAAAGGTAAAACTTGCCTCCCAGGATAGCACCACCAGCTGAGGACCAAACATTCAAACAAATGACTTTTGGGGGGCATTTTAGATTCAAATCATGACAATATTGTATAAGAGAAAATAATAAAGACTCTTACAGAATCTTTTAGTAAATTATTTTATTCTACTTCATGTCTACATTCTGATGTTCTCAAGTACTCATTTCTTTTCTCTCTCTCTCTCTCTCTCTCTCTCTTTCTCTCTCCCTCTCCCTCCCTCTCTCTCTCTCTCTCTCTCTCTCTCTCTCTCTCTCTCTCGTCAGACAGGATCTCATGGATTTTGTTTTTTTCAGACAGGATCTCATGGTGTAGCCCAGGCTAGCCTGGAACTCACTATATAGACTATGTTGGCCTTGAACTCAGGTTAATCCTCCTGTCTCAGCCTTCCAAGTGCTGGGATTACAGGTGTGCGCCATCATGCCTGGCTTTCAAGTTCTCATTTCTTAAAAGGAGATTAAAAAATAACATTTAGATGAAAGAAATTTGGGACAAAATGATAAGTCAGAAAATACTTCTCCTGAATTGCCTTATAATTGCTTTACCTATCCTGGTCTTTGTTTTTGGTTTCTTATGTGTAGTTATTGCCTGCAGCCATAGCCCTGTGGCATCCAATCCCGTCAGATCTCGGAAAGCTAAGCAGGGTCAGGCCTGGTTAGTACCTGGATGGGAGACCACCTGGGAACACCAGAAGCTGTAGGCTTGGGAGAAGGACCTGGCAACCCCCTCCCAAAAATTAATCTGCCATTGAAAACCCTATGAACAGCAGAGAAGCACTGACAATAGTGTTTCCCCTGTGGTACAGAGGGTCGCTATGAGCCGGATACCGACTCGACAGCACCTAACAACAACAACAACAACAATGTGTAGTTATCTGAAAACTTTAATTTCTTAATATTCTAATTTTCAGTTAATACAAATAATGAAAATCTACAGTCATAATTACAGGCAGTTGACCCATCTCTATGTCCTATTAGATATAAGAAATAAAGTAGAAACTGAAGACAGTAAGATCTAAGCAAATAACTTGCATAGGAACAATAAAGAATGGTTTGTTCATTTTGCCCTGCTGAAAGTGTAATTCAAAGAATTTTCCAGCATCTTAGAGTGATAGACATGGAGGCTATAAGGAATTCTAATTTAAATTTTAATCTTAAGTGATAATTGTGGTCTACATGTTTATGACTCTCTAATTCTATAGAATATTGTTGTTTTTCTTTTTAAAAAGTAACTCTAGGGACTTCTGACTTGGGTTTTTGTTCATTTGTTGATTTTTTTTTTCCCTCTCAAATGTAATAGCACTATAGCAATTGTGTTTATTTAAAATGAAGGATTTCCTAGGATAGTTGTTTTCCAATATAAGAATCATTTACAGGGATTTTTAAAACAGAGTTTTTGAGCCATACTCCCATATTTTCTGACTCAGTAACTCTGGTGCGAAGCCTGAGAGTTTACGCTTCTAGCAGTTTCCAAGGTGATGCTAATACTGGTGATCATTAAATCCTATATAAGGAACCACTGCAATACAGTATTGATCCCAGAAGTCTGAGGCAGAGCTGTATCTAATCTGTGCTGAATGAGCACTGAGTAACTTGAAGTTAAAGCAGACTGAGCTGGGTATCAGCAATGATCATTAATGTAGAGTTGTCTTTTTTTCTTCATAGATTGGAGCCTATGATCAACAAATATGGGAAAAATCTGTTGAACAAAGAGAGATCAAGGTAACAAGTTTATTTCATTTCATTTTATTTTGAAATAATTCTATGAATTATTAGTCCCATTTTATTTAATATACTTCCATATACTTTTAAAGTATAAATTAATATTTATTCTATCAAAACTTTTAAATAAAGAGCTAAACTCTTATGATAGTATAGTCACATATCTTCTGACTTTTTGTTTTTTGCTTTATGCATCATTCCATTCTTTTAAAATTTAATTTCTAATGATTATTTTTTGTCAGCTTTTCTTCTCTTTTACTTGTCACCTTATACTTCTAGTTTGCTTTTCCTCCCTTTTGATGCTGTCATTGCTCTGTACAGTTTATTAAACTGGTAAGTGTTTCAGGACTTTTCCCGCCTGAGTGATCCTGTGCAAATGCTACTCTGCTTAATTGAGATCTGCTTTTTGGTGCTACTAACAGAATGACTTGCACACAAAAAAAGTTGTTGAAAAGCTGGTCATTTTTTAAAAGAATTTAGGAAAGCAAAACATTAATTAAAATGTTTTTAAAGTAAGTATTTTCTTGAACATGTACTCTTCTGTATGATGCTGATAAAGTATTCTCATGGGCTGTCTTCCTACCATAAAAACTATTTTTTGAACTAAATTTGTTGTTTCTAAGCAGTCTTTCTTGGTAATAAGACTTATTTTTTTTCATTTGCATAGATACTAATCAGTATGTTCCTGCACGAGCTAAATTTAATCTGGGCCTGGAGAATGTTACTGCGGTTACTTGACATTTTCTGTTTTGTACAGTAAGGTTTACATTAGATTGAAAACCACTGTCTATAGTTACTTAAAAATCTGTTCAAAAGATTTTTCAGTGTTTAGACAATTTAGTCATCTAACAAAGGGCAAAGTTCTTTGACATTTGTCAGTTTTCATCTTAAACTATTTTTAGGAAGAATTAATATATTTAACAAAGTGGTGGTGGGTGTTACATGTAGGATTAAGACATGGGGACAGAAAGATGAAATAGGTTATAGTTGGTAAGGTACATAATTATAAATGAGATAAATTCAATTAAGAGACACATGTCTAAGTCTCTTTAGGAGAGTGCAGAGGGAGATAGTCCTTGAGAGAGGTTGGGAAACATTTCATAGAGGAAGTGGCTCATGAATAGAATTTGACAGACTTTGAAGAGGCAAATCAGTAAGACATACCAGACAGATGAAGAACATATGAAAATATACCTGAAGGAAGGAACATGATTGAGTCAGAAACACTCAAGGAATTTGATTTGGTAATAGAGGATGAATGAAGGAGATTAGGAGTAAAGCTAGAAAGGAAAATGGAAGTCAGATTATGGAGAAGTTTGAATGCATTCAGGCAGTGCTAACTAAGTGTGATAGGAAATGCTGGAAGA
Organism: Pedetes capensis; assembly: GCA_007922755.1. Classification (NCBI taxonomy): domain Eukaryota; kingdom Metazoa; phylum Chordata; class Mammalia; order Rodentia; family Pedetidae; genus Pedetes; species Pedetes capensis. The sequence goes on along the minus strand of VMDO01042595.1, from coordinate 408 downwards.
AAAGAGACTTTGAATTCTGTCTTTGAAATATCCAGGTGGTAACTTGGAAAGAGATTTGGAAGTCCTCCATATATGTGTGTGTGTATATATTGGTATGTATATGTATGTTGTTGTTGTTAGGTGCCGTTGAGTCGGTATCCGGCTCATAGCGACCCTCTGTACAACAGGGGAAACACTATTGTCAGTGCTTCTCTGCTGTTCATAGGGTTTTCAATGGCAGATTGATTTTTGGGAGGGGGTTGCCAGGTCCTTCTCCCAAGCCATGGAACTATTTCTCTTTCCTTCTTACATCTTTCTTTGCCTATTCATTAAATGTTGGTGTCTCAATAGTCTGTTCTCAAGTCCTTTTCTTCCACCATTCAACAAAAAAATCTACTCACTCTTATGACTCTATCTATATAATGTGTA
>VMDO01042594.1:0-10453 GCA_007922755.1 Pedetes capensis | reverse complement strand
GGGCTACAGCTGCAAGCCAGAAACTTTAGCACTCATTAACTCCAACTCTCTCGTTTTGCAGAAGAATAGTGGTGGTCCTAAGTCAACATACTAAACACTTGGTCACACAAATAAGTTATGAAAGCAAACAACAAAAAACCCTGCAAAGACAGATTCTCTCTCAGTAAATCAGGATCTCCCAATACCACATCTTTTGATAATCTTTCATTCACTTCTCTGCCACTCTATGTTCCCTCACTTGAGAAGACCTGTGTAAATCTTTAGTAGAGCACTTTTCACACACTACTAGAGTCCCCCACTTTTCTCACAGGGATCTCTTTGACTTCTGTGCATTTTTCAAAGTAAAAGATCTCACTGTATTTCTCTATGAACCCATACCAAGGCCTAGTGCATGGCATAGAGTCTAAATAAGTGTCCAGTATGTATTTTATTAAATTCAACACATCAAAGAAAGAAAATCTCTAAGAAAGAGTCCAGAGAAGAACATAACATACTTGACAGCAATGTTGGGGGCATGGAAAGCCCCCTAGTCTCTTTCTTTGAAGTCCAATCAGCCCAATGTTTCTGATTCCCATAGTAGCTGCTTAAGGAGAACATTGGGAGGGCTACTATGTATGTGCGTGTGTGTGTATGAGTGTGTATACACATTTGTTAGGGAAAGTTTCTATAAGCCCCAGCCATGGACCTCTAACTTTTCAGCTTCAAACACTTTGTTTTTAGTAGGCCAACCAAAGGTGAACAGGCTTGAGGGGACTGACTCATACTGATCAAACTTACAGGAAGACAGTCAATAAACCCAAAGCCACTTTATTCATTTATACTGATAAATGTAGCTATTAAGGTGTCTGGAATAAGCAGTCCCTACAGGGCTGTCTACTTAGAAAACCATATCATTTAGGAAGGCTATTTGGTGAATTAAAAAAATTGTAAATTTCTAAGGACATTTAGAGGCTGTTCACTAACTTTTAACCAAATAATCTGAATTTCCTCTATTATAAATCTTTAAACTGGGTGAACTGCCAGTGCTTACATACTTCCAAAGATGTGATGCTCTCTCCTACCCTGTTTATAGCAGCCTATTTCATTCACTGACAGTTTAATTATCAGGCTCTCCCTTGTGTTGAGCTAAACTGCCTCCCTGGGCTTCTACTCATGGATTTTGAGTCTATTCCCTGGGGCTACCTAAAGCAGTCTTACCAATTCTCTCTTAAGATCTTCCTTCAGAGATCCTAAGGAAAAGACTATGACTCCTGAGACTTGTCTTTTTCAGAAAAATGGTGGCACCCAGCTCTTTTAACCAATTCTCTGGAGACCTCGATTCTATCTCCCTCCCTTCCCAATCTTCTCAGTGTCCTCTGCATATGCCAGTGCATGTGAGCTCTCTTTAGGGTGGAACGGGGGAACAGGGATACATACTGGTGAGAGATATGGAAGTAACCAGAATACTCTGGTGGGTATTCTAGGGATCACTCTTGTACTTTGACAGATCTGCAGGCCTCGATGCAAGATCTTTCTCCAGCCCCCTTTCATCACAAATCTATATTAGTCTCTGAAAACCATCATTTAGACACTACCTCCTGACATATAACGTGCAGTTTCCCAGATTATTGCTTATTTTCGATTGTTGTTGTTGTAAAGTGTCATCAAGTCATCTCAACTCATACTAACTCTCATAGGGTTTTCAATGGCTGATTGTTTCAGGATTGCTTTGGGAGTGGATTGCCAGGTCCTTCTCCCATTATTTTCCATTAGTTACATATAAAAAATGATGCTTAACTTTTGATGTTTTCAATCTTCTTAAATTTATTAAGACATACTTTGTGGACTAAGATAGGCTCTATTCTGGAGAATGTCCCATGTGCAGTTGAGAAGAATGGGTATCCTGCAGCTAGCTGTTGGATGAAATGTTAATGTGTATGCTTTATTCAGTCTAAAGTGTAGTTTAAGTTCAATATTTTTTGTCTGGATAATCAGTCCATTGCTGAAAATGAGGTGTTGAAGTCTCCTATTATTATTGTATTGCAGCCTATTGCTCCCTACAAATCCATTAATATTTGCTTTCTATATTTATATGAGCCTGCAGTGGTACCACTGTGGTGTCTGATCCCATCAGATTTGGGAAGCTAAGTAGGGTCAGGCCTGGTTAGTACTTGGATGGGAGACCGCCTGGGAACACCAAGTGCTGTAGGCTTGGGAGGAGGACCTGATAACCCACTTCCCCAAAACAATCAGCCACTGAAAATTCTGTGAATAGCAGACAAGCATTAACAGTACTGTTTTACCTGTTGTGCACAGAGTTGCTATGAGTCGAACACCTACTTGGTGGCACCCAACAACAACAACAACAACAACAACATTTATATGATCTGATATTGTGTCCATATATTTACAGTTATTAGATCCTCTTTCTGAATTAATCTTTTTTATCATTATATAATGACTTTCTTCACCTCTTCTTTCAGTTTTTGCCTTAAAGTCTACTTTATCATATATAAATATAACCACTCTTGTTCTTTTCTTGTTTCTGTTCATATAGAATATCTTTTTCCAACTTTTAAGAATTTATGCATGCCCTTACTGGTGAAGTGAGTAACCTTTAGGAAGTATATAATTAGGTCTTGTTTTTTACTTCATTGAACTATTCTGTGTCTTCTGATTGGCTAACTTAGTCTATTTACAATTATGTTAGTTACGTTTCCCATTTGATTAATTTTATAGTTGTGTAGGTCCTTTGTTCCATTCTTCTTCTCTTGCTGTCTTTGTGGTTAAGTGACTTTTTATAGTGATAGGTTGGATTCCCTGAGTTTAAGTGTGTGTGTTTGTGTGTATGTGTGTGTACCTACTATAGGTTTTTGCTTTTTGGTTACATCGAGGCTTATGAAAACTATTTTGTAACAAGACCTGTTTATCTGATAACTTAACTTTGATAGTAGAAATTCCTCTACATTTTTATTCCACTCCTACTATCACATTTTGAATTTTTTGTTTTTGACCGAAGCATAAAAATCGTACATATTTATCGAGTCCCATGGGATATTTTGATAAGTATAGACCTTGTAAAATATTCAAGTTAAGATAAATGTAGCTATTTTCTCTAACATTCATCATGTCTTTATGGTGAAAATATTCAAAATCCTGTCTTTTAATTTGTTAAAAATACACACGCAATACATTGTTGTTATCTATAGTCACCCTACTATACAATATAACAAAACTTCTTACTCTTATCTAACTATAGCTTATTACCCATTAATCAACCTTACGCTATACTTCCCTATAGGCTACAGTCCTCATCCACTGGTAACCTCTGTTCTACTCTTGACTCCTAGTAGATCAATTTTTTTATATTCCACATATGAGATCATTCCATGATTGTTCATCTGTGCCTATCTTATTTTAAATAACATATTTACCTACAGTTCTATCCATGTTTCAAATGACAGGACTTTTTATGGTTGAATATTATTCTTCTGTATACATGTACCACATTTCTTTATCCATTCTTCCATAAATGAACATGTTTCCATTTATTGGGTATTGTGAATAGTGTTGCAATAAATATGACAGCACAGATATCTTTTTAACAGACTGATTCCATTTCTTTTGGTGATTACACACACATCAACACACACACATGCATAGTAGTGAGATTACTGGATAAGCTGATAGTTATAGTTTTAATTTTTTGAACAGCTTCCATACTGTTTTTCATTCTCAAACACAGTGTGCAAGGACTCCCTTTTCTCCACATCCTGATCAGCACTTGTTATCATTTGTCTTTTTGATAATAGCTATCTTAACTGGAGTGACAAGGTATCACATTCTGGTTTGGATTTGCATTTCCCTGATGATTAGTAATAGTTAATATTTTCACATATCTGGTGGCCATTTGCATGTCTTCTTTTGAGAAATGTTTATTTATATCTATTTCCCATTGAACTCAGGGTCTCATACATACTAGATAAGCACTCTATTAATGAGATGTACTTCCAGTGCCCTGTCCATTTTTTAATTGAATTTTTGTCATTCAGTTTTTTGTGTTCCTTATATATTCTGCTTATTAATTTTTGTCAGTTTTACAGTTTAAAAATGTTTCCTTGCGTTCTGTAGTTTGTCTCTTCATTGTGTCAGTTTGTTCTTTTGCTATGGAGAAGCTTTATAACTTATCAGTTTTTGATTTTCCTGTGATTTTGGAGTCATCCCAAAACACTTTGCCCATTACAAGTTCTTATAGAATGTCTTCTGTTTTCTTCTAGTTGTTCCATAGATTTAGGTCTTACATTTAATTTTTAAATCCATTGGGGTTATTTTTTGTATACAGTGAAAGATTGGAGTCTACTTCCATTATTATGTGTGTGGATGTCCAATTTTCATAGTACCATTTATGAAAAAGATCAATATGTGTTCTCCAATGTGTATTCCTAGCACTCATGTTGAAGATCAGTTGGATGTAGATGCTCCAATTCTGTTTCATTGGTTTGTGTCCATTTTATGCCAATTCCATGCTGTGTTAATTGGTATAGCTTTGTAGTATGTTTTGAAGTCAGGGAGTGTAATGCCTCCTGTTTTCTTCTTTTTCTCTAAGATTGCCTTGGCTATTTTGATTTTATTTATTTATTTTTTGGGGAGATATGTGTGGTTTCATACAAATTTTAACATCATGTTTTCTAGTTCTATGAAGAATGTAATTGTTATTTTAATAGAGATTACACTGAGATTATTGCTTTGGGTATCATGGATATATTAAAATATTGATTCTGCCAGTCTATGAACACAGGATGTCTTCCCATTACTTTGAGTTCTCTTTAATTTCTTTCATCAGTGTTTTTATAATTTCCATTGTAGAAACCATTCACTTCCTTGGTTGTATTTATTCTTGGGTATTTTATTTTTTGTAGCTATTGTAAATGGTATTGCTTTCTTGATTTCTTTCTTGGACAATTTTCTATTATGTATAGCAACACTACTGATTTACATATTTTGAAGTTTTGGTACCATAATTTACATTTTTTAATTTTATGTATCCTTTAACAAATTACTGTAGCTATTATTAATAGTTTGATTTTAAGCATCATGCTGAAGGTATAAGCCATACTGTTGTTATTGTTAGGTGCCATCGAGTCAGTGTCTAACTCATAGCAACCCTATGTACAACAGGTGAAACACTATTGTCAGTGCTTCTCTGCTATTCATAGGGTTTTCTATGGCTGATTGTTTTTTGGAAGTGGGCGCCGGGTCCTTCTCCCAAGACTACAGCATCTGGTGTTCCCAAGCAGTCTCCCATCGAAGTACTAACCAGGCCCGCCCCTGCTTAGCTTTCAAGATCTGATTGGATCAGATGTCACAGTGATACGGCTTCAGGGCATAAGTGACATAGACAGCTCTTTTACAGCATTGAGCATTCAGAATTTGTGTACTTACTTTTATCAGTGAGCTCTATACTTTCAGATGTTTTCTTATTACTTATTGTTGTTGTTGTTGTTGTTGTTGTTGTTAGGTGCTGTTGAGTCATGTCCGACTCATAGTGACCCTTATAGGGTTTTCAATGGCTGTTTTGGGATTGCCTTGGGAGTGAATTGCCAAGTTCTTCTCCCATTTTTGTGGTGCTGGGAATCAAACTCGGGACCTCAGAGACTGCACAGTGGAGCTCTACCAATTGAGCTAAATCCCAGCCCTATTACTTATTAGCATTTTGTTATTTCAACGTGAAGAACTGCTGTTAGCATTTCCTGTAAGAAATTCTGGTGGTGATAGCCTCTCTCAAATCTCTTTGTCTGAGATTGTGTTTATCTCTCCTTCATTTCTGAAAGACAACTTTTCCAGATATAGTATCGCTAGCTGACAGTTTTGTTTTTCATTTTAGCACTTCTAATATATCATCCAATTCTCTCCTAGCCTGTAAAGATTCTGCTAAGAAATATGCTGCTAACCACATTGGAGCCCTCTTATATGTGATTTTCTTCTTTTCTCTTGTTGCTTTCAAGATCTTCTCTTTCCTTTTAGACAGTTTACATGTTTTAGAGTACTGCTGGTTGGGTTGACTATGGTTAGAGACCTTTGGCTTTCCTATACCTGAAAAAATATACCTTTCACCACGTTTGGAAAGTTTTCTTTTATTTATTTATTTATTTATTTATTTATTTATTTATAGAAGAGTTCTATCCCTTTGACTCTCTCTTGTCCTTTAACTCTTTTAATTTGTACATTTGCATTTTTTTGTGGTGCTGAGGCTTAACCCTGGAGCCTCATGTATGCTGGTTTCTATCTACCACTGAACTACATCCTCAGCAAACATTTATACTTTTGATGCTATTTCTTTCACAAATCTTGTAAGCTATCTTCATTCTTTTTCATTCTCCTTTCTTATATATCTTCTCTCTGTATATTTTGTAATAACCTATCTTTAAATTCACAGATTCTTTCTTCTGTTTGATTGATTTTGCTCTTGAGTATCTCTATTGCATGTTTTTCATTCTGTTAATTGTAGTTTTAAGCTCTGGGGTTTTTGTTTTTTATTATTACATCTCTCTGAAATTTCTCATTCTGTTCACTTGTTTTCCACATTTCATTGAATTCTGTCCTTGTATTTTCTTGAAGTTTGCTAAGTTTCCTTAAAACAGTTATTTTGAATTCTTTGTCAGGCAATTCATACATTTCCATTTATTTAACACGATTACTAACACTTTATTTTCTCCTTAGTGATGTTATATCCCCCTGATTGTTCTTGATTTTAATGGCTATGGATTTATGTCTAAGCATATGAAGAAGTCATTACTCATTCCAGCCTTTGCAGACAAGTTTTATCTCAAAAAGTCCTTTAACAGTAAGTCTGTCCAGTGATTCTGGATATGCCATATGGTGTAATTCTGAACCCTGGAGCTTCCAGGGCCAATGTGGTGCAAAGGTGGGCTAGATCTCAGGGCCACATAGATAGCATGGCATTGAGCCATACTCAAAGTCGAGGCTATTGAAGCTGGCATGCAGTACTGTTATGGTCCTAAATACCAAATTTGCTAAAGCTAACATGGTGCTTGGGTGAACTGGAGTTTGAGTTTACCTTACAGTCCTGAAGCCTGGTGCTGTAGTGTCCTTCCTTGCACTAGGTTGAGTCTAGAAGCTCAGTTGATGGGTACCAGTCTGAAGCCTGGAGCCTGGGCCTATTAAAGCCTGTCTGATATTGTGTTAGCAATGGAGGACCCCATATTGGGCTCTCCGTTAGTCACAGTTCTCCAGAGGAACAGAACCAATATATATATATTGGTACAGTCCCACTTTTAGGCTTAAGCCAAGAACATCCCTGGAGAGTTGCTGGGGAAGTCTGCATTCAAAGACTGAAGAATCTGGAATGTGATACCCATGGGTGATTACAGCAGCAAAATATGTCCCCACACAAGAAAGTTTGAGCATGCACATGCACAAGCTTCTCTCTTCTTCCACTTTCACTTGCAAACCTCAATCTTTTGGATGGCGCTGTCCATGTTCTGCATGGGACTTCTCCCATATATGCCATTAATCTCCAAAAACATCCACACAGACACATCCAGAATGTACTTTACCAATCTCTCCATCCAGGCAAGATGACAGTCAAGATTAATATCACAGGTCCAAGGTAAAATTCTGTGCTAACTTCCCTAGATTTTCTCCAAGTGGGTAATATTTCTGTCTGTGCTGTACTGCCTGAGATTGAGGGAGGAGTGATATGAGTAATGGAAAAATAGTATCCATACCCCCTTCAATGTGTCCCTTATTATTGTGCCATGTCCAGGTACTGTAATTTCTTACCAGATTTCCTTATGTTTTGTGAAGGTATTTAGTAGATAGATAGTTATTCACATTGATGCTTCTGTGGGAGATGATCACTGGAAAGTCCTATTCCATTATCTTGCTCTGCCCCTCCTGATCACTATCTTTGAAGTGGATTCCCAAGTTCCTCTTGAGGGTTAACTGATAGATATACTTGCAATTACATTGATAATTGTTCTTGATTTATCCTATTCATTAGAATAGAAGTTATTTGCCGTGTGGGAGAAGAAACATCGAGTTTGCATCTCAGCTCTCATATTGATTCACTGTGTGACATGGAGTAGTCACTTTATCTTTCCAGAATCTAATTTTATCATATATGTTGTTGTTGTTGTTAGGTGCCGTGGAGTAGGTATCCCACTCATAGTGATCCTCCGTACAAAAGTGGAAACACAATTGCCAGTGCTTCTCTGGTGTTCATAGGGTTTTCAATGGCAGATTGATTTTTGGGAGAGGGTTGCCAGGTCCTTCTCCCAAGCCTACAGCTTCTGGTGTTCCCAGGCGGTCTCCCATCCAGGTACTAACCAGGCCCGACCCTGCTTAGCTTCCGAGATCTGATGGGATCGGATGCCACAGGGCTACCGCTGCAAGCTTTAATATATATAATTTAATATATATATTTAATATATATATGAAATTTTAAAGATATATACCTCACTGAACCACTTTTAGGATTAAATGAAGACATCTATGTAAAAATCCTCTACAAAACACAATCCAAAAAGAAGAGATATGTTGATTGTCTAGGTATGGCTGTGATTTCCAATCTTGATTTTCTCACTAGTGTCCTTATTATTGCAAATTAAATCTGGTCTACCACAATAGACCTTCATGCCCGCATTTCTTATAATATATTCCTCACATAGTAGATCTTTGAAAAACAAGTCTGGTCATGTCAGTCTTCTATTGAAGACTCTGCAATGACTTCATGGTGTCAAAATAAAATCCAGGCACCTTACTTAGCATGTCTTACAAGACCCTGAGAGATCTCTTGTTCTCCTGTCTGATTTTATTTTCTACCACTACTTTATATGTTAGTCCACCCTAGTTAACTGGTTTTCTTCCTATTTCTTGAGAATGCCACGCATACTACCTCCTCTGGAACTTTTAATATGTAGTTTCCTTTCCTTGGAATGCTCTTTCCTCACATACTCAAGTAGCTTTTCCTCTCCCTTCCTTCAAGTTTCTGCTCAAATGACATTTCCTTGGAGACAATGTCCCTGGCATGATTATAAAAAATGGCAGCAATTAGATTGTGTACTTTATTCTTTTACCCCCTTGTAATCCCTCCCTACCTGTTGGTTCCTCTTCCTCCCACCATTCCCCCTCCCACTCCAGTATTTGCATCTTTTACTTTCAAGTCTCACAGTTATAGATTTTTTTTCAAATTTAGATTCCATATATGAGAAAGAACATGGTATTTGTCTTTCTGAATCTGTCTTACTTCACTTAAATATTGAAGGAGTTTTAAAAGAGATATACTTATGACTTAGAAAATGATTGTGACTTAGAAAGATGATTTTGGAGCAATTTGGAGTTGGAGACAGGAAAATTTCACAGGTGAGTACTGATAAAGGTCTGTGCTAGTGGAGTGCCAATGAGGAAGAGGGATAGAGGTAGGAGACATTTTTGAGAGTAGAAAGGCTTCAAAGATATGTTAGAATTGAACTGGTACTTAAAGGGTGAGGAAGAAGAAATTGAGCAAAGAAAGTAGCATAAGAAATGCATTCTAGGTAGAAGGAAAGGAAAGATTGAGGACATATGTCATATCCAAGGTACTATTTAGTATGATCAGAGGGTATGGTACCTTTAAGAAACAGGCTGGAAAAGTACCCTGGAGCCCAAACAGGGGAACTATTAGTGCCAGTATGTTACAGAAATTCATAAGGAGATTTTTACAAGCATGGATGTGATAAGATCATACTGCATGGAGGAAACTCATTCTAATATTGTAGAAAGGTTCATGAGAGGATATGAGCAGAAGGAAAGGAGATCAGTGAGGAAGCTCTTGTAGTCATATTAAGAAAAATTATGAAGATCTAAATTAAAGTAAAGCAGCACAGACAGGGGGAATGAATCTGAGAAATCTTTAGGCAGCCAAATTAATAGAAGCATACAAACTGTCATGTGGGTGACCTGCTATCCCAATTTGAGAAGAACAGAATACCTTCTACACAAACTGATTTTCATTTCACTTGGACTAGTGGCCTCAATGGTTTCCCTTTGATAGAAAAGACTCTATAATAATTTGCTGCAAGAGTCCCCCAAAGAATTAACCCTGGAGTTTATTACCATCACTCCTGGCAGAAATGAGGATGCAACCAATGCCAACCACACCTTACCATTTCAGGGTAAAATAGAAAGGGTGTGTTTTCAGACTAAAAACTAAAATTTGAGAAGTTGAACCCTGATAACTATGGGCAAGTTAATTATCTTCCTAAGCCTCATATTTAACCTATATAAAATGTAAAATATGTCTTACATATTACATGATAGGTTGGAAGAAGGACCCTGTTTGAGGTATTATTGTCCTCTTTACTCATTTACACATAGAAAATTATACCTTTCAAAGCAATGATGTACAAAATGGTAGAAGTATAGAAATGTTAGGTAAAAAGCAGATGCACAACAATCTAGCTTACATTTCTCA
>VMDO01042593.1:0-10453 GCA_007922755.1 Pedetes capensis | reverse complement strand
AACTGATTTCAAAGGGGCACAAGGATACTCTTGGTTGGGATGGGTACTGTATCAATTATGGTCTTACCTGAAAGACAAACCCAATAGAATATATATACAGAGAGAGTTAAAAAAAAGAATATATAGAATATTTGAAAATATGCATATATTAAATATAAAAATATACACATATATTATACTGATACTCTCTATATACAAATAATTTCTGTAGCCATAGCACTCTAGCATCTGATCCTGCCTGATTTCCAAAGCTAAGCAGGATTAGCTTGGGTAATTTTTGGATAGGAGCCCACCTTGGAATACCAGGTGTTGCAAGCCAGGGAGAAGAACAAGGCAATCCACTCCCAAAATAATCCACCACTGAAAACCCTATGAATAGCAGAGAAGCACTGACAATAGTGCCAGGCATGGCACCATGTCAGGGAGTGTTTCATCTGTTGTACATAGAGTCACTATGAATAGGACCCAACTCAATGGCACCTAACAACAACATGTATACATATATGTGCATATATACAAACATACATAAATATATATATTAATTAAATACACATGTGCTGGTTTATTGCAAGGAATTGACTCACACAATTGTGTGGGCTGGCTAGGCAAGTCTGAAATTCATAGCGCAGGTGCGGAAAAATAGCAGGCTGAAACTCTCAGGCAGGAGCTGATGTTGGCAGTTCACAACTTGGATTTCTTCCTCCCCAGCGAAGCCTCAGTCTTGTTCTTAAGGCCTTTCAGCTGATTGGATGAGTCAGATTTAGATTGTTAAGGCTAATAGCCTTTACTTAAAATCAGGTGATTACAGAGCTAATCAAATCTACAACAAACCTTCATGTCAACATTCAGAAAAGTGATTGAAAAAACTAGGTATTCTTGCAAAGCAAAGTAGATATGTAAAACTAAAGATCAGAGATATAATTTACATATTAATTATCTTTATTGTGGTGATTGCTTCAGAAATTTATCTATGAAAAACATTGATCAAATTGTGCAGCTGAAATAAATATAGCTTCCCATATGCCAATTATGCTATAATAAACCTGCAAATAAAAGACATAGGATGGAATAGTTACATATATATATATATATATATATATATATATATATATGTAGTATAACATATATATCAATATATCTAAAAAGAGTCATATGTAAACTAAGAACACATACTCCACTTTGCACATTTTTTCATCACACAAGGGACACTAGAATTAAACATTTTCATGACAGAGGCAGAGAGTGGGAGTGGTGAATGAAAACAAAAAGAATCAAATAAATAAATGGCAAGAGCAGTGCTTTTCATGAAAGAATGGTAAGATATGAGCCAGAAATAAGACTTTCTCAATCCTCTGATCCTCAAGTATCCCACTCTCCCCTTGCTTGCACAATTCTGACCTCAGGTAGAGCCCTAGAAAGAGCCATGCTTGTTACTTCCTTAGGGGTTTTATTGTGCTGCTCCTCCAAACCCTCAACTGATAACACTCTTTTTATTCACCTGTCTGACTCATGCTTATTTGTGAAGTCTCAGTTAAATATCACTTCTTCAGGAAGGCCTTTCCTGGCCACAAGTTACTTCATTACCAGTTTAAATTACTGAGGCTCTTTTACTTTTTCTTCTTGTTGTTGTTGTTAGGTGCCGTCGAGTTGGTATCTGACTCACAGCGACCCTCATAGGATTTTCAATGGCTGACTGTTTCGGGATTGTCTTGGGAGTGGATTGCTAGGCCCTTCTCCCATTTTTGCGGTGCTGGGAATTGAACTCAGGACCTCAGAGACTGCAGCACAGCGCTCTACCAACTGAGCTAAATCCCAGCCCTTACTTTTTCTTAGTGCCCTGAAAACTCTCTCCATGGAACTTACCATTATGTATCATAATAGTATGAACTCTTTATAGAGATGCTTTTTGAGACGCTCATACACCTGTTTTAGGAAAGCCCCAAAGTGAAAGTTACTATTATCTATGTTGTTTTCCACTGTATATCATGAAGGCCTGGTCCAGTGCCTGCTACATATTAGACACTCAAATATGTTTATTACAGGAATGAATGAATTGGAATACTAAATGAAAAGAGTGGATGAGTTGATAAAGGAATTGGTGGATAAATGTATGTATTCTTGATTTTCCCATGTGTGACTCCACATGTCCCTGATATGGGGAAACAGAAGAATATGCAAGATGCCCAAGGATAGAATATAGAAGAAAGGATGGATGAGAATGATGGAGTGAAAAAACAGTTTTATAACTAAAGAGTAGCAAGGAGACTGAGAAAGAGAGAGTGAGAGCAAGAGAGAGAGTGAGAGGAGAGTGAGAGCAAGAGCGAGAGAGAGAAAGAGAGAGAAACAGCAAAGAGAAGGAATAGACAGGAGAGAAGACAGAGGGATGAAGAAGAGCAACATGTTGGAGTACAAGGTGAGAAGCAGAAGCCAGAAGCAGGAAGACAGCAAAGGGATACCATTCCCTGATGGCTGTGCAGTTATCAAAATATTGAATTCTAGAAATTCTCCCTTTTCTTTCCCTCACCACTACTTCTTAACAGTGGCCATGAAAAATTAAAGCTATTTGTAAAGAGTAAAGCAGCAAAGGTCCAACTGTTTTTGCCAGCATTGCTTTTGGCAAAAATCTAGTAGCTAAGAGCTCACCAGTGATAAAGCATTAGGGAAAGGGAGAGAGGCAAGATGGAGTGTTTTATTCTGAAGCAAACTGCACTCATATGTCTATGTGGGAGTTAATAGCCTGATGTATGCATTGTTGTTGAAGGTGGGGGAATATCAAATATTTTTATAATATCCCTGGGAATTCTCCATCATAGGGGCACTGGGGTGAAACTGAATCTTCTCAAGGACAAAAGAATTTCAGATAGAATTTTCCTTGATTCTGGTAGTAGGAATCCATCACATCAATCTTCTAAGATAAAATAGAGAATTTAATATCACAAGCCATGAAAAGGTTGCAACCATGATACATAAATATCAAGAGCATTTTTCAGGTGCTGTTAATGAGACTCAGAGGAAACAAATGACCATAGTTTTTAATGCTGATGCTTTGATTCATTATGGCCTAATTATACTTGAAGCTGACAGAGGAGTCCAGGAAAAGTCTTTGGTGTATGAATAAGCTATCACATTTAAGTCCTCATGCTGAAGCCACTATAACATACTGATTTTAGTTTTAACATAAGCTATTTTCCTTTCCTCTCTTTAGACATGAGACAAGTTATGATGATCCCAGTTTGGGTAACTTTGGGTGGTACATGCAGTATGGATGTGGTTTTACAAGGATATTTATTTGGGGATGACAGAGGAAAAGACCACGATGATAGCTTATAAGCATGCAACATTGGCTTTTCTCATGGTAACTAGCAGCCCAACAGTTAATACAGGCCTAACCAAGATCTTGATCAACTGCCATGCTAGTGAGGCTTGTATACAGTGGCCATCAAGGAGAACTTTATGATAAGATGAAACTATTTATCTTCAGATATATTGGGGCTCCAGGGGTGGTGACTGGTGATACGTCAAAAAGAATTATGCAAAATATAAGTTAGTAATATCTAAAAGACATGATAAATACATAAGGGTATGGAAATGCCAATTACTTTGATTTCATCATTGCACATTGTAGTGTTGTTGTTAGGTACCATTGAGTTGGGTCCGACTCATAAAGAACCTATGTACAACAAGTGAAACACTACCCAACACTGCCCAGCACTATTGTCCAGTACTTCTCTGCTATTCATACATTTTTCAATCACTGACTATTTGGGGAGTGGGCTGCTAGGTCCTTCTCCCAAGTCTACAGCACCCAGAATTCCCAGGCAGTCTCTCATCCAAGTACTAACCAGGTCCAACCCTCCTAAGCATCTGAGATCTGATGAGATCAGATGGTAGGGTGGTATGACTATAGACTGTACATTGTATATATGGTGTATATATTTATCTAATTATTGTACTTAACCCCTTAAATATGTACTGTTCTATCTCAAAAATGTATTTCATGAAAAAAATAACAGGCATTTCTCAAAAGAGCAACAATGATATGTTGTCTTTCAAGGCTATTGTAAAATGTGAGGTACATAAAATAACATTGTGTGCAAAGACAGCAATTAGATATGTGGGAATATTTGCTAAATGGGCTCTGAAGTAGCAAATTGTAACTATAAGTGGGATAAATGAGAAATAAAAGCAGCCAGTGAGTTGGCCATGGGATGTGTTTTTCAATATGTACCATCTGAATGTCAAGGTCAAAGGCACCAAAAGATAAAAAGAGGCCTAAATGAGTACAATCTGTACACTGTGAGACTAGTTTAAGAGCCATGAGCCCCTGAGAGAAAAGATAGCTGTATATCAACTACTGGGACTCAGGAGGCCTTCACTGCACTCCCATCAACAGACCTTCTGGTTGCTAATAGTACAGCTTTTGCATCACCATGTACCTAAGAAAACAGATGAACACTGGTGATATTCTGCTATGAATGTATAATAGGACGGCAGATGCCATAAAGGTCAAGTAAGATAGAAATCCAAACTGAATGATTGGGAAGAAACAGATCCATCTTTCTGATAGTCCTTATGCCATTATTTCCTACAAGTATGATAGGGAAAAAAGTTTTCATGTTTTTATTCTTGTTCCTCTATTATTTTTCACATATTTCTCCTAGAGATTTAGTTCTTAAAAATGATCATAGGCAATGCTGGACATATCAAAATACCTAATTTCAAATTATACTACTGACCATAATAACAAAAACAGTATGGTACTGGCACAAAAACAGACATGGAGACCAATGGAATACAACAGGAGATCTAGAATGAACCCATGCAGCTACAGTCATCTGATTTGCTCCAAGAATATGTAGGAGAACAGATAGCTTCTTTAACAAAGGACACTGGGAAAACTCTATGTCTACATGTGGAAGAATGGAAATAGATCCCTGTCTCTCATGCTCAACAGAAATCAATCCAAAATGGATCAGACACTAATGTATGACAGGAATCTTTGAAACTACTGCAAGAAAACATAGGGAAAACACTTTAAGACATAGACATAGGTAAGGTCTTTCTGAATAGAACTCCAATACCCCAGGAAATAATATCAAGACTTGACTGATGGGATTGTATGAAATTAAAAAGCTTTTGCACATCAAAAGCAACAATTAACATAGTGAGGATACTTCTACAAAATGAAAGGCAATCTTCACCAGCTATTCATCTGGCAGATGATTTATATTCAGAATATACAGAGAACTCAAAAATAAATCAAGCAATGGGCAAATGAATTGAACAGACATTTCTCAAAAGTACAAATGGCCAATAAATATAGGAAAAATGTTCAACATTCTTAATTGTCAGGGAAATGCAAATCAAAACTATATTGAGATTCCATCTCACCCCAGCCAGAATGGCCATAATCAAATCAAACAACCTTAAAGGAATCCTAAACACAGAGGAAGAAGAAAGGCAGACACAAATATGAGAACTCAGGAAAGAATGAATCCTATGAAAGGAACATATGAACAAATAACAGCTAGGGATGAAGCAAGTATGTCCAACTTAATAAGCCAGCAAACCCCTAATATGATCATGGGAGAAAGAAAAGAATAATTAATACTTGAATGAAATAGGAAAATAATCAATAAAATTATAGAAAACACTAAATTCCTCTCAATAATAACCCTAAATATATGCTCTATTAAGAGACACATACTAGCCAATTGGGTTAAAAACAAGACCCAACTATCTGTTTTATACAAGAAACACATCTCAATGGCAAAGACATAGAGACTGAAAACGAAGGAATGGAAAACAACTTACTAAGCATTGTTGTTGTTGTTGTTAGGTGCCGTTGAGTCAGTATCTGACTCATAGTGACCCTCGTAGGGTTTTCAATGGCTGAGTGCTTCGGGACTGCCTTGGGAGTGGATTGCCAGGTCCTGCTCCCATTTTTGCTGTGCTGGGAATTGAACTCGGGGCTTCAGAGACCGCAGCACAGCGCTCTACCCACTGAGCTAAATCCCAGCCCTTACCAAGCATAGGAAAGACAAAAAGAGGGAGAGATTATCTATTAATATCTGACAAAATAGGCTGCAGCCCAGAATTAATCAGAAGAGACAAAGTTCACTATATATTAATAAAAGGAATAAATCAAGAAGGCATAGTAATTATAAATATATATGCACCAAACATTGGAGCGCATATTTTCAGACAGCAAAAACTACTGGACAAAGGGAACAGGTAGGTCCAGATACAATAATAATGGGTGACTTCAATACCCCATTCTCATCAATGGGCATATCATCCAAACAAAAACTCAACAAAGAAATCTCAGAGTTAAACTGTACCATAGACTAAAGGGACTTAACAGATATCTACAGAATATTTCACTCAAGAATGTCAGAATACACATTCTTCTCAGCAGCACATGGAACATTTTCTAAAACACAGTACATTTTAGGTCACAAAGCAAGTATTAAATACAAAAAAATTGAATTCCTTGTATCTTATCAGATCATAATATAGTAACACTAAGAATCAATAACAGGAGACACAACAAAAACTATACAGATGCATGGAGACTGAATAACACACTTTTGAATGATTAGTGGGTCATCAATAATATCAGCAGGAAAGGAAAAAATCCTAGACCCAAATAAATATGAAAACACAACCTACCAGAGCCTTTGTGATAGAGAAAATGCAGTTCTAAGAGCTAAGTTTATACCTATAAGTGCTTACATTAAAGAAAGTCAGAGAACACTCAATAAAGAACATAATGATCCACCTTAAGGTATTAGAAAAACAAGAACATGCCAAACTCCAAATTAGTAGATGGAAATAACTAATAAAGATCAGGGCAGAAATCAATGAAATAGAAATTAAAAGAGAAATATAAAAAATAAAGGAAACTCAGAGTTGGTTCTTTAAAGAGATAAAAAAGATGAATTAAGTCTTAGCAAAACTAACCAGAAGAAAGAGACAGAAAACTCAAATTAACATAATTAGAGATGAAAAGGGAACAATCACTCCAGATACCAACGAAATACAAAGGATCATCAGAGAATACTTTAAAAACTTGTATTTCCCCCCAAAGGAAACCATAGAAGAAATAGATAAATTCCTTAACACATATGACCTACCAAAACTAAATCAAGAGGATATACCAAATTTAGACAGATCTAAAATGAGTAATAAAATTGAAACAGTAATAGAGACTCACACACAAAAAAACCTCCAAAACCTGATGGATTCACAGCCTAATTCTACCAGACATTTAAACACCTGTGCCTCTCAATCTATTTGATAAAAAAGAAAGGGAAGAAATAATTCCAAATGCATTCTATGAAGACAGCATCACTTGGATGCCAACGCCAGATAAAGACACACCAAAAAGAAAACTATAGACCAATTTCTCTGAGGGACATAAGTTTAAAGACCCTTAATAAAATACTTGCAACTAGACTTTAACAACACATTAAAGAGATCATACACTACCACTAAAATGTTTTCATTCCAGGGATGCAAGGACAGTTCAACAGATGCAAGACAAGTGTAATGCAGCACATAAGTAGACTCAGAGACAGAAATCACATGATCATCTTAATAGATGCAGAAGAGGCCTTTGATAGGGTTCAACATCTCTTCATGATAAGAGCCTGAGAAAAATTAGGAAAAGAAGGAACATACTTCAACATGATAAAGGCTGTATATGACAAATCTATAGGCAACATTGCCTGCAGCCGTAGCACTGTGGCATCTGATCCTGTCAGATCTCAGAAGCTAAGCAGGGTCAGGCCTGGTTAGTACTTGGGTGGGAGATGGCCTGGGAACACCAGATGCTGTATGCTTGGGAGAAGGACCCAGGAACCCACTCCCAAAAGTCAATCAGCCATTGAAAACCCTATGAAGAGCAGAGGAGTACTGACAATACCTGACAATAGTGTTTTGCCTGTTGTACATAGAGTCGCTATGAGTCAGACACCAACTTGATGGCACCTAACAACAACATCAACATAGGCAACATTATACTAAGTGGGGAACACTGAAAATAGGAACAAGGTAAATGTGTCCACTGTCTGCATGCTTATTCAATATATGGACTATTTAGCCAGAGCAATGAAGCAAAAGAAATAAAAATACAAATAGGGAAAGATAAAGTTAAATTATACCTATTTGTCCTATACTTAAATGTCCTGAAGACTTCACCAGAAAACTCTTGGATCTGATAAGCATGTTCAGCAAAGTAACAAGATGCAAAAACAATATTCAATATTCAAAAATCAGCAGCATTTCTGTATACCAATACTGACCATGCTGAGAAATAAATAAAACAGACAATCCCACTCACTATACTTTCAAAAAAAAATACCAAGGAATAAACCAAATAAAAGGGATAAAAGACCTCTACAATGAAAAATTTCAAAACAGTAATGAAAGAACTTGAAGAACACACTAGATGTTAGACAGACCTACCATGCTCATGAATCAGAAGAATTAATATTGTGAAAATGAGGTGGGCATGGTGGTGCACACCTGTAATCCCACCGCCTTAGGAGGCAGAGGCAGGAGGATCACAAGTTCGAGACTAGAGCCAGCCTGTGTAACTTAGTGAAACCCTGTCTCAAAAAGTAAAAAAATGGGCTGAGGGTGCAGCTCAGTGGTCCAGCACTTGCAGAGTATGCAAGTGCAAGGCCCTGGGTTAAACCCCCAGTACAGAAAAAAAAAAGTCCTATCCAGGGAAATCAAGGAAGAGAAATAAATAAAAGGGAAACCAACATGGAATGAAGAGGTCAAATTATCCCTATATGCAGATGATGTGGGTCTATACTTAAGAGATGCTAAATACCCTGTTGGGGCTGGGGTTTAGCTCAGTTGGTAGAGCACTGCTTTGCAAACTTTGAGGATCCAGGTTCAATCCCCAGCACTGCAAGAAATGGGAGAAAGATGTGGCAATCCACTCCTGAAGCAATTCCAAAACAATCAGCCAATGAAAACCATATGAGGGTTGCTATGAGTTGGACCCAATTCGATGGCAAGTAACAACAACAACAACAACAAATACTCCATTAGAAAACTTAGATCTAATTAGCTCCATCAAATAAGGAGAGTATACAAAATTAACTCTTAAAAATCAGTAGCATTCCTATATAGCAATAACAAAGAGGAAAAGAAAGAAATCAAAACAATAATCCCATTAATAATTACCCACCGAACATTAAATATTTACAAATGAATCTAACCGAAGATCCTAAAGACCACTACAATACATATTTCAAAATTCTAAAGAAAAAATTAAAGAAGATACGAGAAGATAGGGAGACCTCGCTTGTTCATGGATCAGAAGAATTAATATTGTGAAAATATACTACCAAAAGTAATCTACAGATTCAATGCAATGACCATCAAAATTCCAATGACATATTTCACATAAATAGGAAAACAATCCTAAAATTCATATGGAAGCACAAATTACCCTGTATAGCCAAAACAATCCTAAGCAGCAAAAGTAGTGCAGGAGGCATCACAATACCTGTCTTCAAACTATATTGCAGGACCATTGTAGCAAAAACTGCTTGGTATTGGCACAAATACAGACATGAAGATCAATGGAACAGAACAGAAGACCCAGATATTCACCCATGCAGTTACAGTCATCTGATATTTGACAAAGGTGCCAAAGGCATATATTGGAGAAAAGGTAGCCTTTCCAAAAAATGGTGCTGGGAAAACTGGGTATTCATACATAGAATAGTGAAAGTAGACCTGTACCTCTTGATCTGTACAAAAATCAACTCAAAATGGATCACAGATCTCAACATAAAATTGGGAACCTTAAAGCTACTAGAAGTAAATGTAGGTAACACACTCTAACCCATAGGTAGAGGCAAGTACTTTCTTCACAAGACTGCAATAGCCCAGGAAATCACACTAAAAATTGACAAATAGGATTACATAAAATTAAAAGGGTTTTGCACAACAAAGGAACAACTCATATAGTCAAAGAAGAGCCAGATTAATTGGAGACAATCTTTTCATCCTATGCATCTGACAGAGTATTAATATCTAGGATACGCAAATAATTTAAGAAATTAAACACCAAAGTAACAACCAATCCAATAAATAAGTGGGCATCAGAACTGAACAGGTGTTTCTATATTTACATAATGGAATATTATTCAGCAGTAAAAAGAATGAAATTATGTCATTTGTAGCAAAAGTGATAGAACTGGAGATCATCATTTTAAGTGAAATAACCCAGCTCAGAAAAAGAAATACCAAATGTTCTCACTCATATGCAGATCTACCTTAAAGAAAATAGTATTTATATATGTATATGTACATATATGCAATTGTACATATCTAAGATTGGAAAATACAAGTGGATTTATCATGGAGGTAGGGGACTATTGAGGGAGAGGGCAATAGGAAAGTTGGGATGGAAATGGAGGAAAACATA
>VMDO01042592.1:0-10454 GCA_007922755.1 Pedetes capensis | reverse complement strand
AAATGAAGAAAGGGAAGACTTCTATCAGCTTCTGCAATCTGAAATAGATCAAACATGCAATCAAGACATACTGATAATCACTGGTGACTGGAATGCAAAGGTTGGAAACAAACAAGAAGGCTCAGTAGTTGGAAAATATGGTCTTGGTGACAGAAACGAAGCTGGAGATCGCATGATAGAATTTTGTCAGACCAATGACTTTTTCATTGCAAATACATTTTTTCAACATCACAAACGGAGACTATACACATGGACTTCACCAGATGGAACATACAGGAATCAAATTGACTACAAATGTGGAAAGAGATGATGGAAAAGCTCTGTACAAAATGTCAAAACAAGACCAGGTGCTGACTGTGGATCAAATCAACTTCTCATATGCAAGTTCAAACTGAAGCTGAAGAAAATTAGAACAAGTATACGAGAGCCACGGTATGACCTTGAGTATATCCCACCTGAGTTCAGAGACCACCTCAAAAATAGGTTTAATGCATTAGACACAAATGACAGGAGACCAGAAGAGTTGTGGCATGATATAAAAGATATCATTCAAGACGGAAACAAAAAGTTCTTAAAAAGACAAGAAAAAAAGAAAAGACCAAATTACATGTCAAAAGAGATACTGGACCTTGTCCTCGAAAGTTGAGCAGCTAAAGCAAAAGGAAGATATGATGAAGTTAAGGAAATAAACAGAAGATTTCAGCAGGCATCTTGAGAAGACAAAAACAAATATTGTAATAACATGTGCAAGGAGCTGGAGGCAGAAAACCAAAAGGGAAGAACACGCTCCGTGTTTCTCAAGCTTAAGGAAGTGAAGAAAAAATGCAAGCCTCGAGTAGCAGTACTGAAAGATTCTACAGGGAAAATATTAAATGATGCAGGAAACATCAAAAGAAAATGGGAAGAATACACGGAGTCATTACACAAGAAAGAATTGGTAGATGACCAACCATTCCAAGAGGTTGCATATGAAGAGGAACCAATGGTGTTGAAGGACGAGGTAGAAGCTGCCTTGAAAGAACTGGCAAAACACAAGGCTCCAGGAATTGATGGGATACCAATAGAGATGTTTCAATAAACAGATGGGGCACTGGAGGTGTTGACATGTTTATGCCAACAGATTTGGAAAACAGCTACTCGGCCAACTGACAGGAAGAGATCCATATTTGTGCCTATTCCCAAAAAAGGGGATCCAACTGAATGTGCAAACTATCAGACAATATCATTAATATCACACACCAGCAAAATTCTACCTAAGATCATTCAGAAGCTACTGCAACAGTATATAGACAGGGAATTACCAGAAAATGAAGCTGGATTCAGAAGAGGGCAGGAAACCAGGGACATCATTGCTGATATCAGGTGGATATTAGCTGAAAGCAGAGAATATCAGAAAGAGGTCTATCTATGTTTTATTAACTACACCAAAGCATTTGATTATGTGGATCATAACAAATTATGGATAACACTTCAGAAAATGGGGACACCAGAACACCTAATTGTGCTCATGAGAAATCTGTACATGAACCAGGAGGCAGTTGTTCAAATAGAACAACGAAACACTGAGTGGTTTAAAGTTGAGAAAGGTGTGTGTCAGGGCTGTATACTTTCACCCTATTTCTTTAATTTATACACTAAGCAAATAATCCGAGAAGCTGGACTTTACAAGGAAGAATGTGGCATCAAGAATGGAGGAAGACTCATTAACAACCTGTGTTATGCAGATGACACAACTCTGCATAATGAAATTGAAGAGGATTTAAAACATTTACTGATGAAGATCAAAGATCATAGCCTTCGATATGGGTTATGACTAAACATCAAGAACAAAAATCCTTAAGACTGGGTCAGCACGCAACTTCACAATAAATGGAGAAAAGATTGAGGTTGTCCAAGATTTTGCTTTGCTTGGCTCTATAATCAACACCTGTGGAAGCAGCAGTCAAGAAATCAAAAGACGCATTGCTCTAGGAAAAGCTGTGGCAAAAGATCTCTTTAGAGTATTGAAAAGCAAAGATGTCCCATTGAAGACGAAGGTGCGTCTGACTCATGCCATGGTATTTTCAGTGGCATCATATGGTTGTGAAAGCTGGACATTGAACAAGAGATACAGAAAAAGAATCGATGCTTTTGAATTGTGGTGCTGGAGACATCTATTGAATATACCATGGACTGCCAAAAGAACCAACAAATCTGTCCTAGAAGAAGTGCAACCAGAGTGCTCCTTGGAAGCAAGAATGGCCAAACTGCATCTTACATATTTCGGACATGTAGTCAGGAGACATCAATCCCTGGAGAAGGACATCCTGTTTGGGAGAGTTGCAGGCCAACGCAAAAGAGGAACACCCTCCACCAGATGGATTAACACAGTGTCTGCAAGAATGGGCTTAAACATAAATAAGATCGTTTGCCTGGCACAGAATTGGGAAGTGTTTCGATCTGCTGTACATAAGTTCGCTATGAGTGGGACTCGACTCAACGGCACCTAACAACAACAACAACTACTAGAGGGATTGACACAGTGACTGTAACAATAGGCTTAAGCATGAAAATGAGTATGTGCATGGCATGGTGTCAAGGAAGTGTATCATCCTGTACATAGGATCACATGAATTGGACTCCACTCAATTGTGCTTCAAAATACCATCTTGTACTACACATTCTGTATTCCTTCTACCTTCAACAAGAACCTCAGTTGGTGATGATCCTTTACCAGAAGGGAGGACCTATTCCTTCATTTCTGAAGGATCTGGTCCAATTATTACCAGGCAGGATTGGGTTGATTCTGTCCTTTTTCCATTGGTCTTAATTGCAAGGCATGGCAATACTAAGAGATATCCCTAAGGGATCTCTCCTGCACTCCATATATACTTGTCCTTACTTCCATTGTGGATTGGTAGTGTAGTTTCCCCTTCATAGTCTGGATCTATCACTAACACTGTAACTTCTTTCTTAGGCTGTTTACTCATAGGTATGAGGAACCCAGAATGGCCAGGGGGAAGTCTTGATGTCTCGTTCAATGAAACCATTGTGCCTCCTGGTGGAAGCACTCCCCAACTAAAAGCAAGACTTTTAGGCCAGAGGGTCCTGAAATCATGGGAACAGCAAGCAAAATTTTTGCTAGTGGGTCATTAGGGGTGATGAAGGGTGGTGTCATTTCTATTCCCAACCCTTGATATCTGAATTTGAGAATCCTGACCAGGGGAGAAATAGTACCATGTGTTGGATGCTGATTTAAAGCATAAATAACCTTCTGGAGAACCTTGCCCCATCACTGCAAAGTACTGTCACCTATTTGGTGCTATAACAGCATTTTTAAAAGGGCATTCCACTTTTCTGTCAAGCTGGATTCTTCAGGATTTTGGGGAACATAGTATGATCAGTGAATACCATGAGAATGAGACCATTGCCTCAATTCTTTGGCTTTGAAGTGTGTTCCTTGGTCAGAAGCAATACTACGTGAAATACCATTATGGCAGATAAGGCATTCCATAAGAACATGAATGGTAATTTTGGGAGAAGCATTATATGCTGGAAAGACAAATACATACCCAGAATAAGAGTCTATTCCTGTAAGGACAAAGCTCTTCCCTTTCCATGATAGAAGTCGTCCAATGTAATCAACCTGCCACCAGATCACTGAAAGATCACCCTAAGGAATGATGTTATATGTTGGCCTCAATTGTTGGCCTCTGCTGCTGGCAGATTTGGCACAGAATAGCAACTATAGCCAGGTCAGCCTTGGTGAGTAGAAGTCCATATTTCTGGGCCCATGTATAACCTCGATCCCTGCCACCATAGCCACTTTGTTCATGAACCCATTGGGCAATTACAGAGTTGGCTGGGGAAAGAGATTGACTAGTGTCAATAGAATGGGTCACTCTATCCACTCAATTATTAAAGTCCTCCTCTGCTGAGGTCACCTTTTGGTGAACATTTACATGAGCCACAAATATCTTAACATCTTTTGCCCATTTGGAGAGGTCTATCTATATGACTTTTCCCCAAATATCTTTGTTACCAATTTTCCAATAATGCTTCCCCCATGTCCCTGACCATCCAGCCAAATCATTGTCTATATCCCATGAATCAGTATATGGACGTACACCAACCCTTTTATCATTCCACGCAAAATATATTACCAAGTGAACTGCCCAAAGTTCTGCCCACTGTGAACATTTTCCTATACCACTGTCATTCACAGATGTCCCAGAAAGGGGATCTAATGACATAGCTGTCAATTATCAGGTAGTACTTGTATAATGTGCAGAACCATTTTTAAACCAGACCCTAGTCTGCTTTTCTTCTGTCACCTGATCATAGGGCACACCCCATGAGGCCACAGGTGCATGCTAGGGGACAGGAGGTGTTATAGCAGGAGTAGAAGAAATGGATATTTGGGCCATTTCATCATTTAACTTTCTTGTGCCTTTATGCCTTGGGCCCAGCCATGTATATAACACTTCCATTTCATGATGGATTGTTGCTGTGCACATCCAGCTTTATTGCTGTGTGGGTCATATAACACCCAGGTCACAATGGGCAGCTCAGTTTGTATGATAACTTGTTGGCCCATGGTGAAATGTTCATTTTCCACCAAGGCCCAGTAGCAGGCCAAGAGCTGTCTTTTAAAAGGAACATAGTTGTATGCACAATATGTCAGGCCCTTGCTCCAAAATCCCAAGGGCCTTCATTGTGATTCACTTATAGGGGCCTGCCAAAGCCTGCAAACAGCATCTTTACCTGCCATTGATACCTCAAGAACCACTGAGTCTGCTTGACCAGATGGCTCAAGTGTCAGAGCAGTCTTCACAGCAATCTGTACCTGTTACAGAGCCTTCTGCTCTTCTGTGCCCCACTCAAAACCAGCAGTCCTTTCAGTCATGCAGTAAATGGACTTGAATAACATACCCAAATAAGGAATGTGATCCCTGAAAAATCCAAGTTAGCCCCTGGGCAATTGTGCTTCTTTATGGGTGGTAGGAGGAATATTAGAAAGAATATTTCACCATGCCCCATGCCACTGGAATCCTAGAAACTTGACTGGGTTGAAGACCCTTGAATTTTAGATGGATTTATTCCCCACACTCTAACACAAAAAAGTTTTTACCAAAATATCTAAAGTGGTTGATTCTTCTTTCTCACTTGGTCCAATCCACATAATGTCATCAATGTACTGGACTAATGTGATACCTTGCAGAAGTTAAACATGGTCAAGACACCTGAAAACTGAGTTATAATACAATAACACAAGACCAAAGAATTAATATATCCTTGAGTTAAGACAGTAAAGGTATACTTCTAGCCTTCCTAACTGAAAGCAAACTGCTTCTGGTTGGCCTTATGGATATGTATGGATAAAAAGGCCTTTGACAGATCAATTGCTCCATGCTAGGTAGCAGATGTGTTAATCTGCTCAAGTAAGGAAACCACATCTTGTACAGCAGCTGCAATTGGAGTCACCACTTGATTAAGCTAATGATAATCAGCTGTCATTCTCCAAGATCCATCCCTCTTCTACACAGCCCAGATGTTGTTGTTGTTTTTGTTAGGTGCCGTTGAGTCAGTATCTGACTCATAGCGACCCTACATACAACAGGTGGAACACTATTGTCAGTGCTTTTCTGCTGTTCATGGGGTTTTCAATGGCAGATTGATTTTTGGGAGTGGGTTACTGGGTCCTTCTCCAAACACAACCCAGATAAGAGAGTTAAATGGAGATGTGGTGGGAACTACCATTCCTGAATCTTTCAAGCCCTTGATGGTGGCCCTAATCTCAATAATTACTTCAGGGATTTGATATTGCTTTTTTTCACTATTTTCCCAGGTAGAGGTGGCTCTAATGGCTTCCATTTGGCCTTTTCCCCAAAAATAGCCCTCACTACACAGCATGGAGCTGGGATTTAGCTCAATTGGTAGAGTGCTGCGCTGCAGTCTCTGAGGTCCTGAGTTCAATTCCCAGCACCGCAAAAATGGGAGAAGGACCTCAAAATCCACTCCCAAGGCAATCCCAGAACAGTCAGCCATTGAAAACCCTATGAGGGTCGCTATGAGTTGGATACTGACTCGACAGCACCTAACAACACCAACACAGCATGGGGAACCAATGTGGGGATTCTGCCAAGTGATGAGTGTATCTATACTAATTATGCATTCTGGAATTGGAGGGATAACCATAGAACAAGTTCAGGGACCCAACAAACCCACTGTGAGTCAGATTTTGGCTAAAATTCCATTGATCATTTGACCTCCATAAACCTCTACTTTGACTGGAGGGCTACAGTAATGTTTAGAATCTCCCAAAAACAACATCAGTTCAGAGCCAATGTCCAGAAGGCTCCTAAAAGTCTGAGTATTTCCTTTTCCCCAATGTACAGTTTCCATGGTAAAAGGCTATATATCTCTTTTGGGAAATACGGAAAAAAGATTAAACATAAAATGTTTTGGTAGAATAGCATGATCCTTCCTCAGAGGGAGCTGACATCCCTTCATTCAAGTGATTATGGTTCCATGAACTGACCAAAATGTGGAAATTGTTTCAGGGGTCATGATTCTTTGTTTTTATGATTCAAGGTAGCCTTTCATTTATTGGTACTAGAATCCTTTTGCTTATATAGATCAAATAAGAATTAAGTAGGCTTCTTATCTAACTTCTGGGAACACAATGATTAATTAGCCAATGCCATAGATCTACATGAGTCAGTCCATTCTAACCGTTGTTTTGCCTCTGCTGTCCATTGCAGTAAGTGTGCCCAATTAATTACCTTTGGCAAGTGCTGCCACTTGGTCCTTGCCACTTTGGGATGCAGTTATACCCATTGCATTTAAGTTCACAAACTGAGTGACCACAACTCCCAAATAAGGTCTGCAATATTGAGAAGGGCAATCAGAGCTCTTTAAGTATGCTGATATTCCTCTCACAAATCTATTTCTTATAAAGTATTGGTAAAGGGCACATCTTCCAGTCCATCCCATTGTGGAAGAGTAGATTTTACCTGGCAAATGACTCCACCAATCCAATTTCCCTGGGCCTTTGAATCCCTTCATCAAGAGTAAACCAAGAAATACAAGTGGCCATGTCATCCACTTATAGTCCCAGTGACTCACAAGGCTGAGGCAGGAAGATCACAAGTTCAAGGCCAGAGGCAAGACCCTGTCTCAAATAAAAAATAAAAAGGGGGATGAGAGTGAATCTTGGTGGTAGAGCGTAAACATGGCATGTATGAGGTCTTGGGTTCAACCCCTCAATACTGAAAAAAATAGTAAACCACAGAATACCAGGCATCTCCAGCTTATTCATGATAAGCCATTTTTGGACTCATGCTTCAGCCAGCCAATCAAATAAACTATTTTCCCCTTTTCTCACATTATGAACTATAACATTAAACTCAGAATCTTTGCTCAATAGACCTATATTTAAAAACTGAGTCTAGCCTAATTTTATGTTCCTTCCACTATTATCCCATACCCTTAAAAACCATTCCCATACATATTCCCCAAATTTTGCCTGTATGAATTAGAAAACTTAAGCTCTTAGCACACCTCTTCATGGTTCACACTGTGTATCTTATCTCTAGGAGTCTGCGGAGACTTGATTCTAGTTATAGATGTAGAGGCAAAAATGAGCTGTGATGATGTATTCTGAGCGGCATCAGCATTGTATTCCTGGGCATCTACTTCAGGCAAGGTCATTACTGTTTCCAAGGGCAATGTAGGATTGACTCCCTCAGGCAAAGGTGGAGAGGCTGATTACTTCAGGGGGTATGGTTGGGAATTTAGGTGTTACTAATGGTGGGGAGGCAAAATAAGCCCATCAGAACTTGGGGATTCAATGCCCTCAATCTCTTCAAGGCCTGCCCAAACATCTGCATCCCACATTACAGGGTCCCATTCTTTTCCAATTAGTGACCTCACTTTAACTGCATTGTAAGTCAGCCAACCACTTAATAAGGGCTTGTGTTTTGTTTTCATCAGTCTCTGATCTCTGGCTACAGGAGAGAAGATTCTCTCTCAGGCCATACTTAGTAACCTTTAGGTCATTTATATATGTCTGGAGCCTGGAAATTGAATCTCTAAACTCATTCTTTTCCTTTATTACTTTGTCCAGATATGCCAGGAGCAACCACCTAACATCATTATATTCCTTAGTTTTTCAGAAATGTTCAAAAGTATCATGTATAGAGTCAGTGAATTCCTTGCCTCTCACCTGTGGTGAATGGAGAGTATCAAGTGCATTTACTTTGCATATTTCTTTAAATAGTTCTTCTCATGAATTATCAGTGCTCTCTGTACTATCAGGGGAGTAACTTTAGGTGTAATTGAATTAGAAAGCCACCTCCAGAAACCACCAAGCCCATTAAAGGAGTTCATCCTTACAGTTCTGTTTCTCTAAAACTATTCTTGGGACCAAAATCTGTACTAGTTAGGATTCTACAAGGAAATTGAACAAATAGTGTATCTATTATAAAAGAGGAAATACTGGGTTGTCTTACACAATATGGGATAAGGTAGTTCCACAGTGGCCACCTGTACCTTCTGTACCTCTGGCAAAGAACCAAGCAGCCACTCAGTCTGAAGAGCTGGGAATCCAGACCTACATTGAGGTCTAGAAGCTCCATAAAGACTATGGTGTTGAGTCAGCATTGAAAAGCTGTAGTCTGCTGTTTACATCAGGGCAGTAACCAGATGAGGACAAATCACATTCAGGGTGGGTCTTTTGCTTTCGATTGCTGCCTGACCTGTAATTTCATCCTGAGAATGCCCTCATAGACAAATCTAGAGGTATGTTTTACTAATCCTAGACATTTCTCAATCTAGTCAAGTTGACCATGAAGACAAACCATCACATTAACCTTTCAGCATCTTCTTTGTGTTGTCTTCCTCTTCCTAATTCCTACATATAAATACCAACTCCTGTACTTTAAAGATAGACCAAGCAAGAATACCAAACTCAGACCACGTAATCTGTGTAGAAAGAAGAAAGAATGTAGACCAGGTTCCTGTTTGACTAACATGCTTTAATAAAACAGAATCAAGGACAGAGCTTGAAGCTGAATAAAAATCTTATTAGCTACATATTAGCTTTCCATTTTGTTCCTAGGGATAGGGAGAACTGATGTGAGAATATAGAGAACTCTAATCAGGGGCTGGGATTTAGCTCAGTTGGTAGAGCGCTGCACTGCAGTCTCTGAGGTCCCGAGTTCAATTCCCAGCACCGCAAAAATGGGAGAAGGACCTGGCAATCCACTCCCAAGGCAATCCCGAAACAGTCTGCCATTGAAAACCCTATGAGGGTCACTATGAGTCGGATACCGACTCGACGGCACCTAACAACAACAACAACAAGCCCATAGATTTCCTGAATACCATAAGAGAATGATAAGAAAATCATGGCCAAGGGACTTTAATTTATTTGATAAAGGTGAGAAAGTCAGATGAGTGAGTGTATGTACTAAGAAGGAACAGAAGACTGCCTGGAAAGTGAATGAGCTGGTCACAGGTGTCCATAGTCAAATCATATCAAGAGAAAGTAAAGCAAAGAGTGACCAGTTAGCAGGCAGGCACATAAACAGGTAAATTGGGGTTGAAGAGGTGAGACAATTAAAAATCTACAAAAGAAATCTATTTCAATTCAATTCAGTAGACACTTAAAAAGCACTGATTATGGTTCAAGCTCTGCCTTTGGTCCTGAAAATTTAGAAGTGATGTAGAAAAAACAGTTTAAAATATGAGCAAAAAAACTAAAGCCAAAAAGTCTTTTTGGGGTTAAGCAATGTGATCTAAACATCTATGAGTGGATACTTAGTCATGAATATGCTTTCCTAATCCAACCCTAGACTATTCCTCTGATTTTACTCACTGTTCAAGACTCTGACGACAAATGATGAAAAACCAACCTCACGCCAATTAAAAGGGTAAAAGTCCAATTTATATTTACCAAACAGGAAGGTGTGATATGGTCTTAACAAAATCTGGAAAACAGACTGAAACCATGGAAATGAACACTGCTAAGACTGCCTCTTACATGTAGCTCTCTCTGTAGATCACCTTCATTATGTACAAGGTGGACAACTGAATACTACTGGCTGTTCGAGGCTGTCAATATTATTTTCTAGCTAACTGAAAGGAAAATGATCCCCTTTTATTGGCTTTCAGTCAGCCTTTAAAAAATAAACGAAGAAGACCTGAAGATAAATCAAGATTGGCCTTGCCTAGATCCCATTCCAGTATCTGGACCAATCTCTAGATCAAGGAGATGGTGCCTTACTCTATTCTGTACTACTATAGCATAATACCATAGACTGGATCATTTATAATAAACAAAAAATTTTTGTCCTATGATTATGAAGCCTAGAATATTCAATATCAAAAAGGTACTAGCATGTGACAATAGCCTTCTTGTGTCATCACGTGGCAAAATATATCACATAGCAGAAGTGTAAAAAGAGGGCAAA
>VMDO01042591.1:0-10454 GCA_007922755.1 Pedetes capensis | reverse complement strand
CTCCACCAGATGGATTAACACAATGTCTGCAACAATGGGCTTAAACATAAATAAGATGGTTTGCCTGGCACAGAATCGGCAAGTGTTTCGATCTGCTGTACATAGGGTCGCTATGAGTCGGACTCGACTCGACGGCACCTAACAACAACAACAACAACAATTTATCAGAATACATTATGTTGTGTATGATTCAATACAGAGGATAGGGACTATATGTAAGGACCTCATGGTAAACAGAAGAGGGAGATGTATTTCACAGATATAAACTATATGCATGACCATATTTAGTTTATAATCAGATGAAAAAATTCAACTTAATTATACTCTATTTCAGTGTCTAATATTTTTAAACAAATAATTGACAGAAAAAGACTTGTTTTGTATTTGTCATAAAAACTAAACACAATTAAAGCCTAAACTATATAAACATGTTAATGTTATAGAATAGACAACAGGAAATAAGTTTTAAATTACTAATTTATTAAAGTTACTTTATGATATCTTATTAGATCAGAGATTATATTACTCTCCTGTTGTAACTATAGGGCCTTACATTGTTAAGTGGCAGAAATTCTTCATTAGCTTATATTAAAGAAAAATTGAATACATTGATTAACAGAACTAAAAACCTAAAGTTCATCTATCTTTAGGTATGTATCAAAATCTCAGTTCTCTGTCTCTTTCTTTGTATTTGTTTTCCTCTGTGTTGGTTTTCCTGATTATCAAATAAACAAGAGAGACACAAAAATCTTCAGTCCTAGGCTCTGGGGCACACACCTGCAATCCCAGTGACTCAGGAGGAAGAGGCAGGAAGATTGCAAGTTGGAGGCCAGAGGCAGACTGTGTAATGTGGTGAGAGCCTGTCTCAAGATAAAAAATAAAAAAACATGTTAGAAGTGCAGTTCAATGGCAGAGCATTTGTGAAGTATGCATGAGGCTCTAGGTTCAGCATCCCCAGTATTGCAAAAAAAA
The DNA here is from genome assembly GCA_007922755.1 of Pedetes capensis. Taxonomy (NCBI): domain Eukaryota; kingdom Metazoa; phylum Chordata; class Mammalia; order Rodentia; family Pedetidae; genus Pedetes; species Pedetes capensis. Next base: position 9,482 of record VMDO01042591.1, on the reverse strand, counting down.
GTCAGGAGTGGACTACCACGTCCTTCTTTGGTAGTTTTTGCGGTGCTGGGGATGGAATCCCGGTCCTCAGAGGGTGGACAGCAGCACTCTACCAACCGAGCTAAACCCCAGCTGAGCAGCAAGCCTACTGTAGGGTTTTTGTTATTGTTTGCTTAGTTTTTTGCAGTACTAGGGAATGAAAGGGGGGCTAGAATTTAGGTGAATTGGTAGAATGCTACTAGGCGATCTCTGAGGCCCTGGGTTTGATCCCTAGCACCGCAAAAGTGGAAGAGCGACCTGCCAGCTCACTCTCGAAACAATTCGGAAGCAATCAGCCATGAAAAATCCTATGATTAACAGAGAAGCATGGCCAATAGTGCCAGGCATGGCGCAGTGTCGGGAGTGTTTCATTCTGTTGTATATAGAGTCGCTATGAGTCGGACTCGACTTTATGGCACCTAACAACAACAACAACAACAAGGAATGAAGCCAGAGCCTGTCACATGGGCAAAGGCATGAGCCCTAAGACTGTGCCTTACCCCTCCTCCAGGCCCCGACAGTGCTTTGTAAACCCAGTTTAAAACCTCTTATACAAAGCCCAAGGGATTTGATAATTCAAAATGAACTCATTATGAGTTAAAAGTGGGAGGACACAACTGAAGATATTTAGCTTTGATCCTGGTGATTTATCAAATATTTTGAGACATTTGTGACATGAGATATTCATGAGGAGAAAAGGCAGAGAAGTTCCTGTGCATCTGAAAATGAGAATTACTGCACTTAACCAGGATGACTTTGGGGTGGCGTTTCGGAAAAAAACAAAAACAAAGTAAAAACTCTGTATATAATCTACCTAGTTGCATTCAGATTCGACAATTTGGTTTACAAATAACTGGAGCATTTAAGAGCTAGAAACAGCCTCCTGAAAACGTGAGAACAAGCTCACGTGCTTGAAAAAATGTGAAATAGTGCTTGGTACAAATCTTGACAGTATTTGCTGGTTTTGAATGAAATGAAACCTAACCTGAATAAAGTGTCTGCTTGGTAACTATGGGGATGATAAACATGCGCGAGCATGCGCGAGGCAACCAAGTCTCCCGGCGGTCCTTTGTTAGGGGCGGGTCTAAACCAGAGCGTCACAAAGGGCCAACAGCCCTTGCGGTGAGAGAGAGGAGGAAGAAGGAGGAGTGTACATGGAGGCGGAACCGACTGAGTCGGATCCTGCTACTTATCCTGAACAAGAAACTCAAGAAAACTAAATTCTAGTTCTTAGTTTACCAATGTCATAGAGTCAGTTTTCCACTTGTTCAACAAGATGGAAAGCTCAGATTCTATCAATGAAGAAAATGAATCCGCTGACCCGAGTGGAAGTCAAATGGACAGATTGGCTCAGGAAGAAGCTTACTATCGGTTTGTGAATAACCTGAGTGAAGAAGATTACACGCTTATGAGGGATAACGATCTACTAGGCACAATAGGTGAAAGCACAGAAGAAGAGTTGCAGAGAAGACTACAACAAATTAAAAAGCAGCCAAAAGAATCCGGTAAAAATAGAGGTTTATTTCACTGTAGGACAGAATAATATGCGATAGATAAGGAACTTCATAATAGTAAATGGCAGCCAAAGATTATACAGAAATGATAGAAACTAATTTGGGTCCTGGGCTAGGATTTAGCTCAGTTGGTAGAGTGCTGCTCCGCACTTTGAGGACCTGGGTTCGTTCCCTAGCACCCCAAAACATGGGAGAAGGATGTGGCAGCGCACTCCCGAAATAATCAGCCATTGAAAACCCTATGAAGGTCGCCATGGGTATGACCCGACTCAATAGCGCCTAACAACAATTTGGTCCTAGCTCACTGCTCAGAAAAAAGAAACAGGCCGGATGAGGAGGCCCCCTGCAATCCCAGGCTGATGAGGGAGAATCGTGAGTTTGAGGCCCGCCTAGGATACATAGTGAGACCCTGTCTCAAAAAACAAACAGCCGGGCGCGGTGGCACACGCCTAGAACCCCAGCGGCTCGGGAGGCGCAGGCGGGAGGATCACGATTTCAAGACCAGAGACAGTCTGGGAAATTTAGCGAGACCGTGTCTCAAAAAGTAAAAACAAACAAACAAAAAGGTCTGAGGGTGCAATTCAGTGGTCCAGCACTTGCAGAGCATGCAAGCGCAAGGCCCTGGGTTCAACCCCCAGTACCGCCAAAAACAAAAAACAAACAAACAAACAAACAAAAATGTAAAAAAGCACTGACATTTATTTGCTCTCTAGTGAGAATGTCAAGAATTTTTTTTTCTGTCCTGATTCGCATTTGAGGCTTTTTTTTTTTTTTTCCTGCGGGGTGGGGGAAGGCAAAGTGAGAAATAATCTGCTAGGGATTATTTCTTGGTTTTCAACCTTCACTGAAAGTTCCTCCTGTGTCCTGAATTATTTCTTTAATACATGTGTCTTCCTTTTTTCCCCTTTCTTTTGATTAACTTGTATTAATTGTACATATTAATTGAATTCAATGTGACGGTTCCACACATGCTTATAGCTTGCACTGCTCAAATTCAGCCTCCCCTTACTCACCCTCCTCTCCACAAAGCCCTTAGCAACCTTCATTTATCTTTGTTCTACCTTCATTTCTACCTTTTTAAGCTTCCATGTGTGAGGGAGAACATGAAGTACTATATTTCTCTGTCTGGATTATACTACTTAACATAGTAGCCTATAGTTCCATCCATTTTGCTGCAAATGACATAATTTTATTCTTTATGGAAGAGTAATAGAATAATACTCTGTTGTGTATATATACATCATTTTCTTTGTTCATCGATTGATAGACATCTAGGCTGATTCCACATCTTAGCTATTGTCAATAGTGCTACAATAAACATGAGCATGCAGGTTATCTTCTTGGTATGCTGATTTAATTCTCTTTGGATTTATAGCCTGAAGTGGAATAGCTGGATCATGTGGTGCATCTATTTTAAGATTTAATGGCTGTACTAATTTACCTTCCCACCAGCAGCATATAAAGGTTCCTTTTTCTCCATATTCTCACCAGTATTTGTCCCTTTTCCCTGATAATAGCCATTCTAATTCAAATAAGATGGTATCTCATTTTACTTTTGATTTATATTTCCCTGAGGACTAATGATGTATATCATGTCCTTTGATCATATTCACCTCCCCATTATCCTCTTTTTCCCCCTCCTCCCTCCTACTGGTCCCCTTCCTTTCCTCAAATAGCACTCCTTCTACTTTCATGTCTTGTGTATATTTAGCTTTTTAATCTAGATTTAGCATATGAGATAAAACTTGCAATATTTGCCTTTCTGAGTGTTGTTTATTTTGGTAAACACGATGATCACCACTTCCATCCATTTTCCTGCAAAGGACATAATTCCATTCTACGTTATGACTACATAAAATACCATTGTATGTTTATGCTAAATTTTCTTTGTTCATTTATCTGCTGATGGACATTTAGGTGAATTCCACAACTTGGCTATTGTAACTAGGGCTGCAATAAACATGTGCAGGTATATCTATTGGATGATCACTTAGATGGCTTGGGTATATATGCAGGATTTGTATAGCTTGATCATATTGAAGTACTACTTTTAGTTTTTCAGAATTTGCATACTGATTTACATAGTGGCTGCACTAATTTACATTGTAACCAGTAGTAAGTGTTCATTTCCCCCTATATTCTTCACATTATTTGTTGTTTTCTTAATGATAGCCATTTTGATTGGGAGAAGGTGAAATCTAAATAAAATGTTGACTTGCACATCACTGATGGCTAACAATGTTGAATTTTTTTCATGTTTCTTGGCTCTCTGTACTTTCTCTTTTGAGACCAGTCTGTTCAGTTCATTCGCCCATTTTTGGATTGGGTTATTTGTTCTTTTGGTGCTTAACTTTTTGAGTTATTTACTTTATTTATTTGTTTGCTTGTTTTGCAGTACTTGGCAGTTGAATCCAGGGCCTTACACATACTTTTGCAAGTGCTCTTCCACTCAGCTACACCCCCAGCCCACTTTTTATTTATTTATTTTTTGATTCAACATCTCACTACGTTACAAAGGCTGCCTCTGGCCTTGAACTCACTACCCTCCTGACTCCACTTCCCAGTCTGAGATTATAGGCATGCACTACTGTGTCTGGTTGTGAGTTCTTTACATATTCTGATATTGATCCCCTGTCAGATGAATAGCTGGCAAAGATTTTCACCCATTCTGTAGGCTGTCTTTTCCATGTATAATTTCCTTTGTTGCATGGAAGCTTTTGAATTTGATGCAATCACATTTGTCAATTCTTATTATTTACAGGGTTCTTGGAGTACTTTTTAGAAAGTCCTTACCTATGCTTATATCTTGAAGTTTCTTTCCTGTTTTCCATTACAGAATTCAATTTCAGGTCTTACATTAAGGTCCTTGATCCATTATGAACTTACTTTTGTATGTGGTGAAATATAGGGATCTAGTTTCATTCTTCTATATATGGATTTCCAGTTTTCCCAGAAGCATTTGTTGAAAAGTATCTTTTCTGCAAGTCAAGTTTTTGGTACCTTGCAGAAAATCAGACACCTATTCATATGAATTTATTTCTAGGACTTCTTTTCTATTCCATTGGTCAATGTGTCTGTTTCTTGCCAGCACTATGCTGCTTTTGGTACTGGGTCTCTGTAGTAAAAGTAGAAATAAGGTATTGCTATACATCCTAAGCAGATGTTTGCTTTGGTTACTCAGGGTCATTTGTGCAGGCTTCTCTTGAAAACCCAATCCTCAGTACAACTCAGAATGGAAAAAAAACAAACCACCATCACAGCAACAACTCTAAGTGAGACAAGACTCATAGCGACCCTCTGTACAACAGGGGAAACACTATTGTCAGTGCTTCTCTGCTGTTCATAGGGTTTTCAATGGAAAATTGATTTTTGGGAGGGGGTTTCCAGGTCCTTCTCCCAAGCCTACAGCTCCTGGTGTTCCCAGGCGGTCTCCCATCCAGGTACTAACCAGGCCCAACTCTGCTTAGCTTCCAAGATCTGATGGGATCGGATGCCACAGGGCTATGGCTGCAGGAATATGAAGGATAGCCTAGTACTATACCACCAGTATCCATAGCAAAGAAAATGTCAAAAACAATGTAATCTGTGAAGTTAAAAGTTAATTAAAGTGAAAGTAATAATGATGAATCAACTTGAATGAAATAAAAATAGGAGTGTCAAGGAAAGTGGAAAATGAAGTAATAAGCATGATTAAGTAAAAGATAAGTAAAAACAGAAGAAGGCAGAAGAATGTGAGGAAGAGGGAGAGAATAGAGCAAGAGGTAAAAAAATCTGATTACACAATAAAGAAAAAATATGTAAATAAAATTGGATAAAGGGAAGAAGAGGAAAAACATGAAAATCTTTTAAAAATAGAATAAAGTAAAAATAATACTAAAATATAACTTAAAAAAGAATAATGTTTAAAAACTGATAGAGAATTCAAGATGCTTCTTTCTAAGTCTTATAATATTGGAATATTTTGGGTGGAGGGTATAGTGGGTTAAAGCTGGAGTCTCTTGTATTCCCTACCATTCATGCTGGCACTGTATACAGGATGAGAGCCAGGCCATTAGAGTCAATTGTTTTTCAGAACTGAATTCTTTTTTGGAGGGATGAGAGAGTTGATATAAAGTCTCAATGTGTAGCCCAGGCTTCCCGTGGACTAGCTACATAGTACAGGTTGGCCTTGAACTCTCAGTCCTTCAGCCTAAGCTTCCTGAGTCCTGGGATTACAGGCTGTACCACCACACCTTGCTGCCCTCACTTTTAGAAACTTCCCATCTGTGTGCACCAGAAACTGCAGCTGACCACCCTGAGCTTTGGGCCCTGAGGCCAAGAAAGTTCTCACTTACTTCAGAGAAAACCCCAGCTTGTCCACCCAGGGATGGCTAAAGTCAAAACTATGGGGTATCCTCCAAGTGTGTTGGACAGTAGGGGAAGCAAACAGATCACTGAGATTTGTACTGTAGGGGCGAAAAACGGAAAGCAGATGTGTGCCTGCTGCTCTCAGTGCTTTCAGTTTCTGCCTGGCAGTAATTATCTCCTGGGAAGGAGGCTGTGGAAACTGAATGATCCAATGGATGTGGGCTTGGAATGCTCAGAAACACCTGAACTAAACTCCATGTGGCAGAAAAGCAACACCAGAGGGTGAACAGTCCACTCAGCGTAGACTTGGAGCTAACCATCTCTGCTCTTGTCCTCAGAGGATGTGTTTTGCTCTTTGTCACAGATGATGGGACCACTGAGCCCCACACAGTTCACAGTCCAAGCCATCCACTGCCTAAACTTCTTCGCCTGTCCATATCCAACCCTTCACATCTCTGTGACTGCCTCTGGATGTTGTCTCCCCCAGAGACACTCTGGCATGGTGTCCTCAGGCTTCCTAGCTTGTGACTGTTCCTTGTTTTCAGATGCCCAGAGTAGCTCAGTCTCAGCACTTGAACATATTGGGTGCTAGAAAATGGACATTTTCTTGAACATTGGGCTGCCACAGAAAAGGAGTCAGTCACAGCAAATCTTTCCACTGGATTTAAGTCTTATGAGAGCTGTGGGCTTCTCCTGTGGCTAGGACTGACAGATTGTGTTCACCAGGGCCACACAGCTTACCTGGTTGTCTTGCCTTTGGTTTCCAGCCCTTACTCTGAGGACCTGGGGCTGGAGTTGCAACCTATTCCCTATTTTTTGGTGCATAGCCTGATTCTCTATGCTTTTCATAGGCCCTATCACCTCCTTCATGATTCTCAAGGATCTTACTCCTTTTAGCTGTTTAGAATAAACTCTATCTTTTGTTACCCTGTCTCTTTTCATTCACCGAACCACATGAAGCCAGCCACTAATCCACCATTTTATCCTTTTTTGTGAGAACTCAGACATATAATTTACTCACCAGCAAAAAGAAATGTTGCATAACTATAATCAAGTATATCTCAACTGGGGGCAATTTTGCCCACCCCCAGAGGGCATTTGTTAATGTCTAAAAATAACTTTTGGTTGTAACAGCTGGGGTTATACGTGGTGATGTTACTTTTATCTAGTAGGAAAAGCTCAGAAATAATGCCAAATATCACAAAACGAATAGTATAGGTTCCCAAACAGTCATTTTTCTACAGATGTTAATAATTCCAAGGTTGAAAAGCTCAATTCTAACCTCAGGGCCGGTATTTCTCTCTCAATGTAAAATAAGGAAACTTACTGCCTAAAAGAGAGGCATAATAAAGATTAGTACTTGAACATGGCCTTATATCTATCCAATTAAGAGACTATAATAATAGTTTTGTCTTGAGCATGGTCTCCTATGCCCTATGTTAGCTTTAGTCTACTCATAGGGTTTTACCTACAATTTCATGTCAATTCAAAATCATGCTAACATTAAAATTATTGAAATAATTTTAAGTATATAGAACTTGTTTAATTTAGACAGTGTGTATAGTACTCTTACACTGGAAAACAAACTTCTGTGTTATCAAAAGCAATTCAGTCAAGAGCCTACAGTAATGTTATATAACAAAGACCATTAAAAATAATGTCATTTGAATTAAAACATGAGTAATGCATCTTACCTAATGTTTTCATTGTTTTATTGTTATAATATTTTGATATCTGACTGACAATATCTTCCAAAGTTTTATATAATATTCTATATATGATGAAATATTAAAAGTAGGTTTCCTTAGATTTCCATTAAAATTTCCCTAAATTTATCTAAGTTAAGCTCAGTCATTTCAAAGGAAAATGAAACTAACCTGCCTTTACTCATAAATCTGCGGTGCATAGCTTACAAAAGTATTAACTCTTTAAATGCAAAATTTGCTGAAAATATATCCTGAGGCTGTCACTTTTGAAGTTTTTTGAAGTAGAGTTTTAGAGCACTATTTTTTGATAGACCTAATCATGGTAGTTCCTTTCTGTCCTTCTCGCCTTTTATGGAAACAGATAGCAGAGAACAAAAGGATGATGTTCCTACTGGTGATTCTGTAAGGCATCAGCTTACGTCTTTTGAACCATCTGAAAATATGACCGATATGACAGAAAGTGAGCAAAGAGAAAATGAATCTTTGACAGCAACAAGTGAGAATAATTCAAACAGTCATGTCACAGAAGGGATGAGTTCTATCATTAATAATGGAAACACAAATACAGGAAATGAACACTTATCACTTGCACTACCTCTTGACGAAGAAAATAGGGAAAATTGCCAGATGCAGGTAGAAGGCCCACCATCTGAGTCAACACTTTCTAGGCCATGTGAGTCAAAACAACGACCTACTGAAGAATTCATAGACGTACCACCTATGGGAGATCAGAGACGAGAACAAAGCGGGAGCCAAGAAACTGAAAGAGTCAGCACGACTATTGAAAGTAGCTCACCTCCCGATTCCCCTAGTGGCACGTTAGTAAGATATCATTATTTTATATCACATGAGACTTTTGAGAATCTTATGGAGAGTGAGCCTGAGCTACTTTCTAGAATTCTTCAATGTGCAACATTGAGACTATCTACAGTCAGACGCCAGGTTCAATGTGTGACTGTTGTGCAGCATCAACAAGAAGGTATGCTATTTTAGTAGAACATTCTCCAAACTAATCTGGCAATATTGAATCTGGAGATAGAGCATTAGTTTTTTTTTTTTAATAATAGCCATTTTAACCGGAATGACGTGGCACCTCATTGTAGTTTCAATATGCATTTCCTAAATGGATAATGATATCGGAATTTTTCCACATAATTGTTGGCCATTTGTATTTCTTCTTATGTTATTTTAAACACCCAATTTCTTCACCACCTGGTGGAAATGTTGCATAATTATAATCGAGTGGATCTCTTCTGGGGGTAATTTTCCCCCTCCCTGGATATATTTATTGATCTCTAGGTAATTTTTGGGTGGGAGAATCGCAGGAACATGGGCTGATTTTTGTTTTTTGTAATGAGTAGAGGCAGGAATTCTCATAAGCATTATAAAATGCACAGGATAGCTCCCTAAAATAGTCATGTGACTGCAAATGCTAACAGTGCAGAGGTTGAGAAACCCTGTTCTACCTGAGGAATGGTGTTTCTCACCCAGTGTGAAATACTGGCTCTTACATCTAACAAAGGGATATTACAATACTTTAGTTCTTGAACATGAACTTATATGTATCTTAAGAAAATTCTACTGTAACAGTTTGCTTCTGGAGCATGGTCTTACATATACAACATTAAGTTCCATCTACATCTGCAATTTCATGTCAATTGAAAATCTTGCTAACATGAAAACTGCTCAAATGATTTTAAACATGTAGAACTAGGCAGAGTTGAAAATACACTTATATTTTAAAACAAACCTGTGCAATATTTTAAAACATTCATTAAAAATCTTAGAAGTAAAGGTATAGAGTGATACAAATTAGACAATAATGTCATTTGAATTAAAAGAGTAGCACTGCATCTAAAACTAGTATTTTCCCCATTTGATTGTATTAGTATCATGA
>VMDO01042590.1:0-10456 GCA_007922755.1 Pedetes capensis | reverse complement strand
ATGAAGTGGAAGCTGCCTTGAAAGAACTGGTGAAACACAAGCCTCCAGGAATTGATGGGATACCAATAGAGATGTTTCAACAAACAGATGCAGCACTGGAGGTGTTAACATGTTTATGCCAACAGATTTGGAAAACAGCTACTTGGCCAACTGACTGGAAGAGATCCATATTTGTGCCTATTCCCAAAAAAGGGGATCCAACTGAATGTGCGAACTATTGGACAATATCATTAATATCACACACCAGCAAAATTCTACTAAAGATCATTCAGAAGCAACTAGAGTAGTATATAGACAGGGAATTATTGGAAAATCAAGCAGGATTCAGAAGAGGGCAGGGAACCAGGGACATCACTGCTGATGTCAGGTGGATATTAGCTGAAAGCAGAGAATATCAGAAAGATGTCTATCTATGTTTTATTGACTATGCAAAAGCATTTGATTGTGTGGATCATAACAAACTACAGATAACACTTCGGAAAATGGGAATAACAGAACACCTAATTGTGCTCATGAGAAATCTGTACACGAACCAGGAGGCAGTTGTTCGAATAGAACAAGGAAATACTGAGTCTGAGTGGTTTAAAATTGAGAAAGGTGTGCGACACGGCTGACTTTCACCCTATCTATTCTTCACCCTATACTTTCACCCTATCTCTTCAATTTATACGCTGAGCAAATAATCCAAGAAGCTGGACTTTATGAGGAAGAATGTGGCATCAAGATTGGAGGAAGACTCATTAACAACCTGCGTTATGCAGATGACACAACTCTGCTTGCTGAAAGTGAAGAGTATTTAAAACATTTATTGATGAAGATCAAAGATCATAGCCTTCAATATGGGTTACGACTAAACATCAACAAAACAAAAATCCTTACAACTGGGTCAGCACGCAACTTCACAATAAATGGAGAAAAGATTGAGGTTGTCCAAGATTTTGCTTTGCTTGGTTCTATAATCAACACCCGTGGAAGCAACAGTCAAGAAATCCAAAGACGCATTGCTCTAGGAAAAGCTGTGGCAAAAGATCTCTTTAGAGTATTGAAAAGCAAAGATGTCACATTGAAGACGAAGGTGCATCTGACTCATGCCATGGTATTTTCAGTGGCATCATATGGTTGTGAAAGCTGGACATTGAACAAGAGAGAGAGAAAAAGAATTGATGCTTTTGAATTGTGGTGCTGGAGACATCTATTGAATATACCATAGACTGCCAAAAGAACCAAAAAATCTGTCCTAGAATAATTCAACCAGAGTGCTCCTTGGAAGCAAAAATGGCCAGACTGCGTCTTACATATTTCGGACATGTAGTCAGGAGAGATCAATCCCTGGAGAAAGACATCATGTTTGGGAGAGTGGCAGGCCAACGCAAAAGAGGAAAACCCTCCACCAGATGGATTTTCACAGTGTCTGCAACAATGGGCTTAAACATAAATAAGATCGTTTGCCTGGCACAGAATCGGCAAGTATTTTGATCTGCTGTACATAGGGTCACTGTGAGTCAGACTCGACTCGATGGCACCTAACAACAACAACAATTTAACATCTTAGTGTAGCCTGCTTAATTAACTGTTGTAGTTTATATTTCAGCAAAATAGTCAATTGGATTGTATATTAATCTACATACATTTTATAAGATTTCATCACTGATCCATGAAGTATAAGACACTCATTTAGTGAAAAAGTAGATATTATACCTAGAATCAGGATCTAGGAAAGTATTTATCTAGGTGATTTCTTAACCCTGGGAACACAGCATGGTCTCATAAAATGCTAGTCCTGCTCACTCTCATGGATGCAGAGGCCCAGTAAGACATATGGATGAGTCCACTGCCTCTATGAAAACACTACATCAGTGCTCAAAACCCCTCGCCTGTTTCCATCCTGACAAAACAACATGATGATAGTACACAATGTGTTACTTACCATCCTGGTCACCATGCCCAAATTACCAGAAAGAACAATGTATGGGAGGAAAGCTTACTTTTGGCTCACAGTTTTAGAGGCTTCAGTCCGTGGACCTGGGCTACCTGTTTCTGGGCCTGTGGTGAGAACATCATGGCGGCAAGAGCATGTGGAAGGGGAGAGTGTTCACCTCATGGCAGACAGGAGGGGAGACAGCAAGGAAGGGGATTAGGACCCAGGTATAACCTTCAAAGTCCTGCCCTCAGTGACCTACTTCGTACAGGAGGCCTCGCCTCCTAAAGGTTCCTCCATGTCCCAGAATAGCACCACCAACTGGGAACCACACCAACATGTGATTCTGTGGGAGACATTATATAGTCAACATAACAACAATAACAATGGCAAACGTGTGGATAAAAAGCCACCCTCATACATGGTTGATGTAAATATAAATTAGTATGGCATTTTGGGAAAACAATCTTAAAGTATAAGGTTTTACATTAATATCTGTGAACTATTCTACCAGATGGGCTGGGATTTAGCTCAGTTGGTAGAGTGCTGCTCTGCAGTCTCTGAGGTCCTGAGTTTGATTCCCAGAACTTCAAAAATGGGTGAAGGATGTGGCAACCCACTCCCAAGGCAATCCCAAAACAATCTGCCATTGAAAACCCTATGAGGGTCACTATGAGTCGGACATGACTCGACGGCACCTAACAACAACAACAACAATATTCTACCAGGTGGAAACATCTTAAGGAAAAATTAAATATGCATTTAGAAGCATTTGTATTAATGTGCTCATTGCAGCAATATTATTTATGTTGAAAAACTGCAAAGCATATGCAATAGAGAAATTACCAAATACATGTTAGCACATCTATGATCTGTGTGGCAGAATCTGCCTAGACACTAATCACCCCTGCATTCTCTTTCTCTTAATCACTTGTCTCTAGCTCCCTGTAAGAGCTGCCATGTAACTAAGTTATAGCCAATTTAAGGAGGATTCAGTAGTGGTCAACATCAGACTTGGCTCACACCATTTCCAATACTTCATCCTCCCCCATGAACTAGTCTGCCAGCTACATGGAAAAGATCCAGCAGAGAGGCTGAGCATGGCAAAGCCAGGAAATGAAAGGCTAGGTGTCTAAATCACATCCGAAAGAGAATGGATTTTCTGTGTTAACAATAAGCTTCTATTTCTTAAAGCTACTAAAATGTGGGGGCTGTAGCAGCTGGTGTTATTTTCCCACAAATACATTTAGGAAATATAAGCTGTCATTTCGGTGAATAAGGTCAATGGACATGGACCAACATTGAAACATATTCACATTATGCTAGTATAAAATCAAAATATCAAGTCTCAGAGCAATATTTCCAATGTGACTCTTGTTGGCTGTTGTTGTTAGGTGTCATCAAGTTGGGTCTCACTCATATGACCCTATGTGCAATAGAGTGAAACACTCCCCTACACTATGCCATGCCCAGCACTATGTCAGTGCTTCTCTGCCATTCATATGGCTTTTGATGGCTCATTGTTTCGGGATTGTTTTGGCAGGGGGCTGCCAGGTTCTTCTCTCATTTTTGCAGTGCTAGGGATTAAACCCTGGGCCTAAGAGAGTGCAGAGCAGCACTCTACTAACTGAACTAATCCTAGCCCCCAATTTGACTCTGTTAAGAGATATATAGTTATATGTGCCTATGCACTGATGTTTATGAAAAAGCATATACACATGCAGGTATAAACAAATTTAGTCTAAGGTGCCTGAAAAGACATTTCTCATAAAAGAGTGGTTAGTTTTAATTTCCCTATGTCAAAATGGAAATGAATAGCCATATATTTGATAGAAAGACTTGAGTGGTATTTCAAATTAATTTGGACTATACTTTTTAAACTTCGTTTTCTTTAGGCTATTTTCATAACACATCCAAAGGTAAAATTACACTTCAAATGTATCTGTACATATTACAGAGAAAACGATCCAATGCCAAACAAATTTGTGAGCTTATGAACGATTGATACCTGGTAATCTGTTCAGCAAGATCAGATCCAAAATATGTTTTAAAAATTAGAGGAAGCTCAACTTAATGAATACTCCTCTATGACCATATTATTATTGTTACATTTTGAACAGTGAACAAAATGTGCATTGTCATGATTTGGATATAGATGTCCCAAAGATTATGTTTTTGAATGTTTGGTTCTCAGCTGATGGGGCCATTTTTGGAGGTTATAGAACCTTGGGAGGTAGAATTCTAGCCTTATAGAAGTGGCTCCCTTGGGGTAGACCTTTGGAGGTTTTCACCTGGAATCCTGGTTCAAGTCACTGCTTCCTGATGGCCAAGATATGAAGGTTCTCTGACATGGGCTCTGCTACCTGCTGCTACCACACCTGCCCTGCTGCCATTATGGACTGACAACCTCTAACCATGAGACTCCCAATAAATTATTTTTTCCCATAAGTTTGATTCAGTTTGTTTCTCTATCACAGTGACACATAGGCTAATACATACACATATATTTTGGAGAACATGCATGCAATTTTGAAGAGTTTTAACTCCTTTTCAGTCAATGAACTAACACTATAACTCTCACACTATAAAGGAATTGGGGCACAAAAAGATTAGGTTGCTTACAAAAAGATGGGTCACAGCAGTCACTCAATAACTACTTTCAAGTGAATTAATAAACTCACAAGGATGACCTAACTTAGCAAAAGAAACTTGTCACTTCTCTTTGTTAACATATAAATAAATCACATATTTGTGGGAAAACACTTGAATAATACATGCACATTTATGCACTATGTTTGTTCAATTATTCATTAATACATTCATTCTGAACATATTTTTAATCACTGCACAGACCTGGCTTCTGGGACTGAAATAGTAACCAAGACAGATGATGTATGAATTGTGAAATTGTAACTCTGAGGGCATATCTGGCATAAGCTATATAGTTATACTTGCACAACCAGAAAAAAGTAAGAAAATGTAAAACGTTGCTTGATAGTACTAGATTGTAGGACAAAATGCTCTTGGTAGGCCAGATTTCCAACTACTGTTGTTGTTGTTAGGTGCCATCCAGTCATAATGGATGACTATTTCCGGATTGCCTCAGGAGTGGATTGCCACATCTTTTTCCCACTTCTGTGGTGCTGGGAATCAAACTCAGAACCTCAGACTGCACAACAGCATGCTACCAAGTGAGCTAAATCCCAGCCCCAAACTACTCTTAGCGACAAAGCATTCCTGCTGCTTTGTATTTGACCACTGATGAGCAGTTCAGAGACTAAGCAATGGGTGGTATTTTATGGAATAGGTATATAAAGCATATATAAAGTTTTCATTTGCAGTTTTAGAAGTGAAGGGATATTTCTCCTTTGCCCCCTGCAGCTTCACTGGAATAAACTGAAAACAGGCAAAGTGGGATGAAAGATGCAAATGTTTTACAGGAAAGGAAGCAGTCATACAGTGTATTATTTAATCTCCCAGCATGATCCAGGAGGTGGTCCATCCCTCTTCCATAGGAGAGGGGGGCAGCGGTGAATGCACACAAGTTTTGGGGGAATTTAATGGGCTTGAGAAACATGCCAAAGATGAAGTCCCTGGAGTCCATGGAAGAGAAAATGTTCTCTTTGGCACATTGAGAGGAACTGAACTGGAAGATGATAGTATGTGACAGAAATCTGTGCAAGTGTGTTAAATGACCTCAGGTTTTCTTCATGCGATTGGAGTTTAGTTAATAAAAACTCAAGGAAGGAACCAGAACTAATTGTTTTCTTCCTTGGTAGGTCTGGAGCATAAGCAGACAAGGAGCTATAGGAGAAAGATCCTTTCCAGTGACTCTTGCTGTCTAAGCTCCTTTAATTTAAAGTAATTAGCATCCCAGGGTGCCATGTTTTGAAGTGATGTTTCCTGCACTCCTTTAATGTTTAAGGGGGAAAAAATATCTTCTGTTTTCCTTCAACTCAACTATAATGGTATTAAGGAATAGAGAAAGTGTGTAAGTGTGTATATGTGAGTTATTTAATTAATACTGTTATTGGTTGGATAAAAAAAGAAAAGGAATTTTAATCATGGTCAACTAGCAGGGTATTAAGTTTTAATAAGATTTGTACTTCCAAAGGAAATTCACTGTAATTTATTTTTAATTAACATGCCATTGTGAGCAAGTTTTGACCCAACGTGCATTTCTGTCTTAAAGTTAATTAAATAATTCTCATATTTCAAAAGTTTCAGTTTCCCATTGGATTCTAAGAGTCAGAACTACTTTTTATAATTTCTTACCTATAGAGTTATAACACTATTTTCCTAACCTACTATAAGTGCCTGTTTTAATCCATTTTTGTTTGCTTAAAATTCTACACAAAATTACACCTTGGACAAACTTCCATTTCAACGTAGAGCAAGACAGGTAGTAAGAAATAAAGTCTTCAACAGACAAATGTGCATGAGCCTTTGAAAACACTGGTGCACACGAAACCTTTTAACTCACAAGTCATTTGTATTCAAGAGCCCAGCACGCATTGTGTAAAAGGAACCTTTTTA
This sequence comes from Pedetes capensis, assembly GCA_007922755.1. Taxonomy (NCBI): domain Eukaryota; kingdom Metazoa; phylum Chordata; class Mammalia; order Rodentia; family Pedetidae; genus Pedetes; species Pedetes capensis. The sequence continues at coordinate 4,002 of VMDO01042590.1, read as the reverse complement.
TCTCATAAAAACAAAAATGATTGGACAAATTATCTCCTACATATTTGACGGCTAGAATGTTACCAAAATAAATTTATACATAAATCTGTTTAAGTGTTATACAGAGGGGCCAAAAACTGTATACACATCTTGAGACAAAAGTTTCCACATTGTTGTTTCACAAGTGTGTCATATGCTTGTTCATCTGACTTGCACATGCTCTTTTGAGTGAACATCATGCTACACATTGCTTCTATAAGTCAAGGCAACTTCACAAAGTGATACATAGTTAACGCCTCTTAAAATTATGTACACAGTTTTTAGCACCCCCTGTATATAAGATTTTTGAAATGTATTTAGAACAATAAAATATCCGTGGAAAGAAGATGAATTATGCAGCTCTACAGAGAAGATATCTGCTCTTGTTCTGTGGCTTCTTTCATCTAGTGGCACATGGGAATTTTAGGAAGCTAGTCCTGTGAAGGCTCTAAGAATAACTTGCTCTGTATGTATGACAATGACTCCCACATTTGTACAGGTAAAATGATCTTATTATTACACTCAGTGGGAGATTATTTATTCATTTTCATCAAATTCTTGACTCCTCATTTGTGAGCACATCCTCTCATCCCAGGAAGAGAAAAATAGAACCAAACATATTCCTCTGCAGGGATCCTCACACTTTGGAAAGAATGAGAATCTCCTACAGGGATTTTAAAATGCTGATCACTGGGTCCAACCCCAGAGGTGAGGCAGGAGGCTGGGAGTGGTGGGGAGTGTGCTCTTCTACAAAGACTATCCTTTGAGAATTATGCTTCTAAATAAAAGGATCAAAGGACACGGATGTATCTTCAACACAAGTTTTTAAACAACCAATGTCTTCGTTTCCTGAGAACATCCTTCCTTCACTCTCGATACAGGAAGTAATCCAAATTGATACATGTGTATGTAGGTGTAACATCCTAACAGGTAAACTAGCAGGGTATTAAGTTTTAGTATGATTTGTACTTCCAAAGGAAATTCATTGTAATTTATTTTTAATTAGCATGCCATTGTGAGCAAGTTTTGACCCAACATGCATTTCTCTCTTAAAGTTAATTAAATAATTCTCATATTTCAAAAGCTTCAGTTTCCCACTGGATTCTGAAAGAATGGAACCTAAAGAATTGAAATTTTTCCAGGAGTTCCCCTGCTGGGGATGAGCAGCACACCCTGGAGCCTGGCTCCAGGAGGCTCCTGGGTCCAGAAGACTCCCCTTAGTCCTTACACCTACATCTACATGTACAAATTTCCTGGCTTTTGTCTCATCATTTCTATAAAATCCTAACATCCCTACTGGAAAGGCAGAGAGAATCTGAGAACTTTTCTCTCCCAAGTTCTGGCCAAAACTATAAATAAACCCATCTTCCTTTATCTATGCCTATCTTCCACTTTTTTGGTAAGGCAGAACGCTACAGAATTCCAAACTCCTGCAATGAAGAGAGCGACATTTTTTCCCCTAGGTCTTCTTTATTATCAATGAATAGCTAACTGATCAATTGATCTGATGTGCTTGATTTATGAATAATCTCTGATGCCTTTAGTCCAGGACCAAACCCAACATAAAAGAAACTTCAGATTGTAGTTTCATTATTGTAAGTGTCTCTGCCTTTTGCCACTCATTGCAGATCCAGTATTTTAATTACCATGGACCAACCAATTATAGCAATTTCATGCCAAATTCTGGCTTGATTTACATTACTTAGATGGTTCAGTTATGGGAGAAGGACCTGGCAATCCACTCCAAAGGCAATCCGGAAACAGTCCGCCATTGAAAACCCTATGAGGGTCGCTATGAGTCCGACACTGACTCGACGGCACCTAACAACAAGATGGTTCGATAGATCTGATTTTTTTTTTTTTACTTTGTATTTTAAGATTAGTTCATAGCTGATTGGGGGGGGGGAACTGAATGTTTGCTATAAGAGTAAAAATTCATCCCACCTATTCTTGCATAACCAGATGGCATGCTGGAATGGACACAGACCTCCAGGGAAAGAGAATTCAGCAGGGGATCCCATGCCTAGACCCTACATTGTCCGTGTCAATGAGGGGAATGCCCTGCCAGTTCAAAATAATACTAGCTAACAGATACATCTACATATTTCCCCGTTTTTGTTCCAAGCTTTTGTTTCAGATATTGGCTTCACCTCAGCTATAAAAGATAGGGAACTACCACAGAAGAGCTGAGGGGAATTTTTAAAAGCTCTCTGTTTTCCCAGTTTGTCCAGACTATAAATAAATCCACTTCTCCTTCATCCATTTGTTTCCTTAAACTTTATTTATGTGGCAGATTTCAGAGCCTGATGACCTGGCTATGCTCTGGATGAGCAAATACCACCTTGACTTTCCTTTGCTGGCGAAACTTATGGAAAAAGCATGGGGGAAACAAAGGAAGAGGAAAAGAAAACCCTTACTCGAGGTCCCAAGATGGAGAGACTCTGCATTAAAAAATAGCAAAACACTGGTTTTTACAAGTTCAAGTAGAAAACGATCTGGGGTGAACTTTTTCCAACAAATACATGATGTTTTCTTTCAAAAGACAAGTCATCTGTTTATGGTTGCCGGAAAATCATTTTGACTTTGGGCATGCAAGAACGCAATGGTGGGCATGCATTTCGAAATGTGTGCATTTTCAAAGAAGTCTGATTTCACTCACAAAGCCCATTATATGTACAAAAGAGCAATGTTTTTTATCCTTTGCTATTACTAATTCCACTTGCTTAGTAAAATATGATATAAAATGTATAGCTCATAACTTTCTCAAATGTGATGTATGGCATTTATCAGTTCTTCATTTCTAGTCCCTGGTGACTCAGCTTTAGTCAAGCTTCCGTGGCTTCATAAGTTTTAATGGGCTGTGCCACTTATCTTTACAAGGCTGGCATTAACTGCAATAGCAATTTTGCCTAAACCCATCAAAAGCATGAGTTTCTCAAACATGTTCAGTCTCTTAATTCATACTGTATAGATCGTTCATCTTGCATTGGACAAATTTACATTAAAAAGTAGTTAGTGGAAGAGTTACTCACACATGACCACACTCTTATTTCTTCCTCAAAGTAATTTTTTAAGAAATGAAAATGACATTTAGAATGACTAGAAAAACTCAATACTTTTGAACATATTTTATCAACTAACATTCAATTATTTTTAGCTTTCAGACAAGAACGCCTCTCCCCTACTATCCATTTCCACACACATGCGTGGAATCTAATTATGTTACCTTGTAATTGAACTAGATTGTGCCAATAGAGCATGAGAATATTCTGTGGCACGTAGTATTGGTTAAGATATCTGTGAACCTGCAGGCCATTGCTTAAAGTACCAAAAGTAAAGAAAAGCTCATAAACACCTATGATCTGAATTTTTTCATGTAAGAGATTTGACATACTCTACTGATTTTGTTAATTCTTGCATTGTTATTTTATATTTTGAGGTTTCTGTTATTTTGATGTTACTAAGGGGGTGAGAGGGGCTGGGATTTAGCTCAGTTGGTAGAGTGCCGCTCTGCAGTCTCTGAGGTCCCGTGTTCAATTCTGAGCACCGGAAAAATGGGAGAAAGAAGTGGCAACCCACTCCCGAGGCAATCCCGAAACAATCTACCATTGAAAACCCTATGAGGGTCACTATAAGTCAGACAGGACTCACAGCACCTAACAACAACAACAACAAGGGGGTGAGAAGTCAGAGAACATGATGCTCCAGGTGGGAAAATCATGATGTAAGGAAAATATCTACCTGTGAAATAAAGCTGTCCATGGCAATTGAGAATGGGCATTCTGGCCATTTAGCCATAACACAGGGAGCGGACAGAATCCCAGAGATCTGGAGGAGATTTCGCGCACACGCACCCACAGCCCCGGACCCAACACGGAGTGCAACCTTGCCAGCACACTCTCACCATGCCTGCCGGACACAGTCTGCACTTCCTAGGTGAGTCACCGTGAGGGAGCGCACAAACGCCCTCCATAGCGGCCGCGG
>VMDO01042589.1:0-10456 GCA_007922755.1 Pedetes capensis | reverse complement strand
TTGCTTTAGCTGCTCGACGTTCAAGGGCAAGGTCCAGTGTCTCTTTGGACATGTAATTTGGTCTTTTCTTTTTTTCTTGTCTTTTTAAGAACTTTTTGCTTCCTTCTTGAATGATATATTTTATGTCGTGCCACAACTCTTCTGGTCTCCTGTCATTTGTGTCTAATGCATTAAACCTATTTTTGAGGTGGTGTCTGAATTCAGGTGGGATATACTCAAGGTCATACTGTGGCTCTTGTATACTTGTTCTAATTTTCTTCAGCTTCAGTTTGAACTTGCATATGAGAAGTTGATGGTCTGATCCACAGTCAGCACCTGGTCTTGTTTTGACATTTTGTACAGAGCTTTTCCATCGTCTCTTTGCACATATGTAGTCAATTTGATTTCTGTATGTTCCGTCTGGGGAAGTCCATGTGTATAGTCTCCGTTTATGATGTCGAAAAAATGTATTTGCAATGAAAAGGTCATTGGTCAGACAAAATTCTGTCATGCGATCTCCAGCTTCATTTCTGTCACCAAGACCATATTTTCCAACTACTGAGCCTTCTTGTTTCCAACCTTTGCATTCCAGTCACCAGTGATTATCAGTATGTCTTGATTGCATGTTTGATCTATTTCAGATTGCAGAAGCTGATAGAAGTCTTCCCTTTCTTCACTTGTGGCCTTAGTGGTGGGTGCATAAATTTGAATAATAGTCATATTAACTGGCCTTCCTTGTAGGTGTATGGATATTATTCTATCACTGAGAACATTGTATTTCATGACAGATCTTGAAATGTCTTTTTTGATGATGAATGCAACCCCATTTCTCTTTAGTTTATCATTCCCAGCATAGTAGTCCATATGATTGTCTGACTCAAAATGACCTATGCCGGTCCATTTTAGCTCACTGATGCCTAGAATGTCAATGTTTATGCACTCCATTTCTCTTTTAACAAGTTCTAATTTTCCTAGATTCATACTACATACATTCCATGTTCCAATTATTAATGGATGTTTACAGTTGTTTCTCCTTATTTTGAGTAGAGCCACATCAGCAAGTTGAGCACCCTGGGGCTTTACTCCGTTTCCGTCATCACGGTAGACTCTAGTTTGAGGATGCAACTCTTCCCCAGTAGTCTTTTGAGTGTCTTCTAACCTGGGGGCCTCATTTTCCAGCACTATATCTGACAGTGTCTCTTTGCTATCCATAGGGTTTTCAATGGCTAGTTGTTTCGGGAGTGGCTCGCCAGGTCCTACTCCCTTAAAATACTGATAGGAGAAATTAAAGATGACCTAATAAATGATAGTCCACAGCTGTACTGCTGTGGTGTCTGATCCCATCAGATCAGATCCAAGAAGCTAAGCAGGGTTGGGCCTGGTTAGTACTTGGATGGGACACAGCCTGGGAACACCAAGTATTGTTGGCTTGGGAGAAGGACCCGGCAACCCACTCGCTCCCAAAAAGCAATCAGCCATTGAAAACCCTATGAATAGCAGAGAAGCACTGACAACACTGTTTTGCGTGTTGTATGAAGGGTCGCCAAGAATAGGACACCCACTGAATGGCACCTAACAACAACAACAACAACAATAAATGATAAATGATAAGCTGTTTGGAAGACTCAATCAAATTTAACTCTCTCAAATTTAACCCAGAGATTCAACACACATGCAATCAAGATCTTGACATACTTTCAAAAACAGATATTGTCAAGCTGGTTCTAAAATGGCAATGGAGATGTATAACACTTAGAATCACCAAAACAACTTTTTTTTTTTTTGCGGTACTGGGAGTTAAACCCAAGGCCTTGTGCTTGCATGCTTTGCAAGTGCTGGACCACTGAGCTGCACCCCCAGACCATGTTTTTTTACTTTTTGAGACAGGCTCCGGAGCCGCTGGGATTACAGGCGTGTGCCACCGCACCCAGCTTACCAAAACAACTTTTAAAAGGAGAATAAAAAAGAGGTTTTACCTTACATTTTTTTGAGTATGTATGGCACTGGAGCTCAAGCCCCATGGTCTCACGTATGGTAGACAAACACTCTACCATTGAGCTGCATTCCCAGAGCAAACACTACTTATTTTAAGGACTTATTATAAAGCTACCTTTCTGAAGATGTTGTTGTTGTTAGGTGCGCTGAGTTGTGTCTGACTCACAGCGACACGTATAAGGTTCTCAATGGCTGATTGTTTTGGGATTGCCTTAGGTGTGGATTTCAATGTCCTCCCATTTTTGCGTGCTGGGAATCAAACTTGGGACATTAGAGACTGCAGAACCGTGCTCTACTGATGGAGCTACATCCCAGCCCTTTGTAAAGATGTTGTTGTTAGGTGCCGTCGAGTTGGTATCCGACTCATAGCGACCCTCTGTACAACAGAGGAAACACTATTGTCAGTGCTTCTCTGCTGTTCATAGGGTTTTCGATGGCAGATTGATTTTTGGGAGGGGGTTGCCAGGTCTTTCTCCCAAGCCTACAGCTTCTGGTGTTCCCAGGCGGTCTCCCATCCAGGTACTAACCAGGCCCGACCCTGCTTAGCTTCCGAGATCTGACGGGATCGGATGCCACAGGGCTATAGCTGCAGGCTTTTTGTAAAGATAGCATGGCTTAAATAGATCAGTGAATAGCTCAGTCAAACAACAGCATCCCAAGATACCTCTGATTTTTAATAAAGAGTAAAGGCATTTAGGGCTGCATTCTGATCCCTTCAGATTTTGAAAGCTAAGCAGGGTCGGGCCTGGTTAGTACTTGGATGGGAGACGACCTGGGAACACCAGGTGCTGTAGGCATGGGAGAAGGACCTAGCAGCCCACTCCTAAAAAATAATCATCCACTAAAAACCCTATGAATAGTAGATAAGCACTAACAATAGTGCTGGGCAGTGAAAAGTGTTTCATCTGTTGTACATGGGGTCATTAGGAGTTGGACCCAACTTAATGGAACCTAACAACAACAGTAAAGACATTTCAATGGAGACAGGGTAGTCTTAAAAGAAATCGCACTGGAAGAAACAGATTGTTGTTAGTTGTTGTTAGGTGCCGTCGAGTCAGCATCCGACTCATAGCGACCCTCATAGGGTTTTCAATGGCAGACTGTTTCGGGATTGACTTGGGAGTAGATTGCCAGGTCCTTCTCCCATTTTTGCGGTGCTGGGAATTGAACTCGGGACCTCAGAGACTGCAGCGCAGCGCTCTACCAACTGAGCTAAATCCCAGCCCCGGAAGAAACAGATATCCATATGCAAATTTATAGGGAAAAATTGGGAGGAAATTGGCAAAAACTCCCAAACTGGGAAAACGGCTTTTGAATATCGGGTTTGTAAATTAGAAATCTAGGGAAAATGAAAGTAACTTGTTTGCACGTTTGTACAAAACCCTTCCTGATTGGACAATTGGACTGAAAGCTGATTGGTTTAGGCCATTCCGTGGGCGAGCTATATAAGGGGCTGCGCTGGCAGCTTGACCCTTTTATGCTTTTTCACCTTCTCACCTGTTCCTGCCCAGACCACCAATGAGGAAACAGCTCTCCCACTCCTCTCCTCTGGACCTTCGATGAGGAAAGAACGCTCTCTGTCTGATCACCAACAAAGCAACAGCTGTCTCCTTGTGACCACCGAGACTACCAACACTGGTGTTTGCCCCTGGAAGGCGAAAGAGCCCAAGGCTTTTCCTTTCTCCCATCTCCTCCGGGATCCTGAGGGCTGCAGGAGTACACGCCCCTCACCCGAGGGTCCCGAGTGAATTATGTTTAGTATCTGTGTGCACCGCCCATCTGAACCTCCAGGCCAGACCAGGAGGTGCGCGCCCCACACAAATTAATGATTTTTCTATCTATACATTATACCTTATACAAAAATTAACTTAAGATAGATCTTAGATGTAAACATGAGGACTAAATGATAAAACTCAAGAAGGAAACCCAGGGAAAAAATCTTAGTGAGGCTGGATAAGGAATGTGTGACAAACTAGACTTCATCAAAATAAAAAATAAATAAAACCTTTTGCTCCTTGAAAGATACTGTTAACGCAAGGAAAAGATATACCATAGGACAAAGAGAAAATACTTGCAAGTTAAGTCACACACCTGATAAAGGACTTGTATCCAAAATATATAAAGATCACTAAAAACTCAACAATAAGGAAATACAGAGTCCAGATAAAAATGAACAAAAGATTTGGGCTTTTCACCCAAAAGATATGCCAATACTTAATTGCATGAAAAAGCACTGATCATCATTATTCATTATGGCAATACAAAGTCAGATGTATCTTCATAATGAAATGCCCATACATATCCACTAAAATGATGAGTTAAGACACATCCTATCAAATATTTACAAGGGTAAATAACTGAGACCTTCATACAATATTAGTGGGAATGCAAGATTATAAAATCACTTTGGAAAAGCATTTCATAAGTTTCTTTTCCTTTTTTTTTTTTAGCTTAAAGATCAGAAGTGGTTTTCTTCTACTTTTTTAATTAATCACTGCCTATGGCTAAAACATTTGAAATCTTTCCTTCTACATTTTTCAGATATACCATACATGACTGCTACTTATAGTCACTCTAGTGGTAATGGGGGACTGGGATTTAGCTCAGTTGGTAGAGCGCTGCTCTGCAGTCTCTGAGGTCCTGAGTTTGATTCGCTGCACTACAAAATGGGTGAAGGATATGGCAACCCACTCCTGAGGCAATCCCGAAACAGTCAGCCATTGAAAACCCTATGAGGGTCGCTATGAGTTGGACTCGACTCAATGTCATCTAACAACAACAACAACAGAGGTACTGGGAGGCTGGACCTAGGGCCTCACACATATTTTGTAATTGATCTGCAACTGAGCTGTACCCTCAGCCCCTTTTATATTTTTATTTTTTTTATCTTGAGACAGTGTCTCCCTGAGTTATGCAGGTTTCCTCAGGGCTCAAATGCATGATTGTCCTGCGTCTGCCTGCCAAGTCACTGAGATAATAAGCATGTGCCATGGTGCTGGGCAAATTTACTCTAACTGCAACTTTGCATTCACTGATCAACCCTTCCCCATCTCTCCCTCCCTCCTACTCTCCCCCAGCCTCTGGTAACTGCCACTGTGCTCTCAGTCTTTATGAGATCAGCTTTTTAAAATTCCCCATACATAAAATTTTAGGTTTGTCAGGCACTAGAGCTAAAAGCATGTAGAAGGAAAAGCCTTCACTCCAGAAGAATCAAAGTATTAAGTACCTAGCTGTATTTGAGGTAAGTAACCAAGAGAGAATACTGGTCATCAACAAGAGAGAGCCTGGAACCTGGTAAGGTTCAGAGACCTGAGATGACAATATAGTAAGAGAAACAAAATATCCTGGTACCTGCCACCCCTGCTCCACAGCCAAAGGGGAAGTTTTCCCCCTTGCTGGGGTGGCAGATGTGAATGGGAAACTCTCAGTAACTTCTCCCAGTGAAGATGCTAGCAATCATCACTATTGGAAGCTGTCACAGGCTCACAGGCCACTTAGATGGTAACTGGAACTTTGCCCAGTAGCCTTGCTTTGGGACAGGATCTCACATCATCTCTCAAGAAAATACCTGGGGTGCTGTAGCCAGGAGTCATCTTGAGAAGTGAGTTGCTGCGTGCATTTGGGCTGTTCTTGGAGTCAGAAACTCCTACCTATTCCCATTGTGGGCACCACAGACATTCCACTGTACTGGGCTTGGGGTATAAATGCCTTGGGAACCCAACTTGGCCCAGGAGAGTGACTGGGACCTAGGCCTGCTGAATGCCTACGTGGACCAGAGGGCCCAGTTGGCACAGGTGGACCTGCTGGATGACTCATGGTGGACCAGATGGCATAGCCTTTAAAACCTAGGATATCAGGGTTCTTGTCTAAGTCTACTGGCAGCAACTCATGAATCACACACCATGCCCTAAGGAAAGGCAGCCATGGTTCTCCCCACCCTCCTCTCTGCACCCCCTCAGGAGTCTCTTTCCCACAGGGGTGTGCTGACGGGTCCTTAATCAACTACATGGCTATAGCTGTCATGCACTGCAGCTGAAAGAAGCTGGGGGGAAAAGCCTCAGCTCCAGCCATAACCCTCATCCAGGGAGTGCGTGGCTAAGGTGGCTCAGAGGAACTTCACATGGTGCTACTTGCAGTCCTGGTCCCAAGCATGCACTATCACTGGGAGGAACATTTTCCTCACGCCACCCCATCTATATAATTCCCATCACCCCGTCCTTACACCTTGTCTGACCAGGTATTGCTATCAGGACTGGGTGTGAGTGTCACAGAGGAGGTGCTACAGTTCCTGCCACTGCCTCTCCCAGTATAGAATCTGGTGCCACAACACTGACTGAACATAACACAAGTGCTACAGGCCTCTCTCCACTGCAGGGGCTGTCACTGTCATGGGCCCTTGCTAGTAACTAACCTAGGATCCGTGGTGCTGAAGGAAGCCCTCATTGCCCACCACTGTCACTGAGGGAGTAGCCACATAGTGAGCAGATGTCTCCACCATAATATCTTGAATCACTGAGTGTCCCCATTGTTGCATGGCCCAGAGATATTAAGTCATTTGGACTGTGCCATAATATGCTTTGTGTCTACATTCATTACATTGTAACCAAATAAGACATATGGTGATTACACTATGACATAGCTGGAAATATAGCCAGTGTTGCATAACAAACCAATACTCCAAGATACAACTTCAGAAAAAAGCTGAAGACCAAGAAGATCAGCCCACAAAAGTGGTAGAGATACCTGATCCATGAAATGCATAAACACCAATATAGAAGCATAAAAAATATGAGAAAAGATGCAAATGTAATACCTCCAAAAGAACATAATAACTATCTAGCAACAAATTCCAAAGAAACACATATGGATGAAATGCCTAATAAAGAATTTAAAAGAATGATTATAGAAAAGCTTAGTGTAATCCAAGAGAATATAAATAGTTAAATGAAATTAAGAAGGCACATACAGGATATGAATGACAAATTCAGCAGAGATAAGAGATTTTGAAAATGAACAAAACTGAAATTTTGGAAATGAAGAGCTGAGTCAAATAAAAACTATAATTAAACGCCTCTACACTGTACAGATCCAACTGAGAAAGGTATATCTCAGTCAGGAAAAAAGAAAGAAAGAAAAAAGGAAAAAAGGGAAGAAAGAAAAGAATGAGGAAAGCATTCAAAACCTTTGGACAACTTTAAAAAATATTTGTATTTGGAATACTCAATCAAGAGGGGAAGAAAACTTAATGGCATAGAAAATCTATTCAATGAAATAAAAGCAGAAATTAAGTCAAACTGCCAAAAGCACATGACAAGAAAAAAATATTTAAATTCCTAGCAGGAAATGGGAGAAGGACGAGGCAATTCACTCCCAAAGCAATCCTGAAACAATCAGCCATTGAAAACTCTATGAGGGTCACTATGAATTGGGCCCCAGTTGACAGCACCTCACAACAACAACCTAAGAGGAAAGTACCAAGTTACAGTTAAGAGTATCAATATTAGACTAACAATATATTTCTCAGAAGAAACCTAACTGACCACGAGGGAATAGAATGACACATTGCCAGCCCTGAAACAAAACAAGTGCCAACTAAGATTACTGTATGTGGCAAGACGTTGTTGTTGTTGTTGTTAGGTGCCGTCGAGTCAGTATCTGACTCATAGTGACCCTCATAGGGTTTTCAATGGCTGACTGTTTCGGGATTGCCTTGGGAGTGGATTGCCAGGCCCTTCTCCCATTTTTGCGGTGCTGGGAATTGAACTCGGGACCTCAGAGACTGCAGCGCAGCGCTCTACCAACTGAGCCAAATCCCAGCCCAAGACTATCCTTCAGAAATTCAGGAGAAATAAGAAGATAAGACAAGTATCACAATGAAAGCATGTGAAAGTAGAACTTCAACTAGAAGAATAGATAGACAAAGGAGAAAAGAATCAGACATTGTAAATACAGCAAACCAACAAACTACAAAGATGAATAAGTACGGAAGAAAAGAACCAAAAATATTCAAAGCAATTAGAAGAAAATCAACAAAATGACAGGAGGTCAATAATAACTTTGAATGGACTAAACCCTCCAATCCAAAGATACAGAATGAAGCCAGGCACAATAATGTACGTCTATAATACCAGCACTTGGGAGGATCAGGAAGGAGGATCATGAATTTGAGGTTAGCCTGGTCTACACAGTGAATTTCATGTCAGTCTAGGTTGCATACCAAGACCTTAATTTTAAAAAATACAAATTTGCAGAATGGATTTAAAAAACTAAGATCCCACAGTATGCTGCACACGAGAAACACACTTGACAATAAAGACACACACACAGACTGCAAGTAAAAGGATGCAAAATGATAAGTAAGCAAATGTAAAGCTGAAGAAAGCAAGAATAATTATACTATACTATAAGACAGAAACAATAAGAAGACACAATTAAGGTCATTATACAGTGATCAAGAGTTTAATTCAACAAGAAAACATAATGATAGTAAATCTGTATGTACCTGATACTGGAGCACCCAACAGATACTACTAGACCTAAATGGAAAGATAAGCTCCGATAAAGTAACAGTGGAGTCTTCAACATAGTACTTTTAATAATGAATACATTATTCAGATAAAAAAGTAAAAAAATAAACACTAGGTTTAAGCTGTACTGATATAAATAAAATGGACTGAACAGGCACTGGCAGAACATTCTATCCAACAGCTGAAGAATACTTTTTTTTTTTTCCCATCAATGCCTGGAACATTCTCTAGAATGGACTATATTTTGGGTCTCAAAAATGAGCCTTAACAATGGAAAACAACTGAAATCATATCCTCTATCTTTCTGGATAACAATAAAAGAAACTTAGAGGCCAATGAAAGAATTTTTAGAAATTACATATAAATGCACGGAAATTGAAAAACATACTTTTGAATGAACAATGAGTCATCAAAGGAAATGAGAAGGCCAGGCAAGGTGGTGCATGCCTATAATCCCAATGACTTGGGAGGTGTAGACAGGAGGGTTGCAACTTTGAGGCCAGAGGCAGCCTGCATAACATAAAAGATAGGCTGGGGGTGTAGCCCAGTAGGAAAGCTCTTGCAAAGTATATGCAAAGCACTGGGTTAAATCCACAGGTATTGAAAAAAAATGGAAACACAACATACCAAACTATGGCATACAACAAAATCAGTTCTAAAGGCAAAGTTTATACCAATAAGTGTCCACAGCAACAACAACAAAAAGATATCAGATTAACAAACTAGTGATGCATCTAAAGGACACAGAAAAGAGAAGGAAAAAAAAAAAAAACCCTCACAATCACTAGAAGAAACATCAAAGATGAGAGAAGAAACAAACAAGAGACTAAAAAATATTTTAAAAATATCCATGAAACAAAGAGTTGGCTTTCTTAAAAGATAAACAAAACTGACAATCCTTTATCTACACTAACCAGGAATAAAAAATAAATAAATAAATAAATAAAATTTGAAGTGTAAAAAGAGACATTACACTAGTAATGCAGACATACAAAAGATCACAGAATGTTATTATGAAAAATGGCAAGTTAACAAATTGGAAACCCTAGAAAAAATGAATAGACTTCTGGACAATTATGACAATTATGACTTCTGGACAAATATTGAACCATAAGAAAACAAACAATGAGACTGGATCAGTAAAAAATGTTTCCCATAATGATAAACCCCAGAGAGCAAAGCATCACTAATGAATTTTACCAAGATAAATAGACCAAATGTAACAGAGTAGGAAACCCAGAAATATATCCATGCATCTTTAGTCAACTGATTGTCCACAAAGGTGCCAAAAACAAACAGTGGAGAGAGAAAAGCCTCTTTAATAAATGGTGCTATGAAAGCTGAATATCCACATGCAAGAGACTAAAACTTGATCCTTATATCCCACAAAAATCAATTCAAAATGGACCAAAGATCTAAAGGTAAGACCACCAATTGAAAATACTAGAAGAAAATATAAGGGAACCACTTCAGGATATTGTTACAGACAATGACTTTTTGGGGGGACTCCAAAAGCACAGGAACCAAAAGGTAAAATTGACAAACGAGATTACACCAAATTGAAAATCTGTAGCGCAAAGGAAACACTGAACAGAGTAGACAATCTACAAAACAGGAGAAACTATTTGCCAAGTATTGGTCTTACAAGGAATACACAGATACATAAAAGTTTTACTTTGCTTGGCTCTATAATAAACACCCGTGGAAGCAGCAGTCAAGAAATCAAAAGACACATTGCTCTACGAAAAGCTGTGGTAAAAGATCTCTTTAGAGTATTGAAAAGCAAAGATGTCACATTGAAGACGAAGGTGCGTCTGACTCATGCCATGGTATTTTCAGTGGCATCATATGGTTGTGAAAGCTGGACATTGAACAAGAGAGACAGAAAAAGAGTTGATGCTTTTGAATTGTGGTGCTGGAGATGTCTATTGAATATACCATGGACTGCCAAAAGA
>VMDO01042588.1:0-10466 GCA_007922755.1 Pedetes capensis | reverse complement strand
TAAATTTACAAGAGACTTTCATAGCTAATCAGGACAGATTATGTGATCAATATTAGTAAAAATCCAAAGCACTTGATACATTAATATTAATCATGTAGGAAAATACTAATGAGTCTTATCCTTTGTTGGCATTGAGACATATTTTTAATGTATAATGAGCAGTGTAGAAAATTTAATTAGGAGTTTTACAAATAGGGTGAAGGAATATGGCTCAGTAATAAAGAACTTGCCTAGCATGTGCAAAGTCTTTGGTTTGATCTCTTCTTGTTGTTAGGTACCATCTCAGAGAATACAAACATGGATTTTTCCAGGATAAGATGGCAGATTAGAATGTTCCTCCCCATGACTCCAGGAATGCAAAGAGTCAGGATAATAAAAGAGACTATATTCTGGCAAACAGAGGAAGAGCATTAAGAATCAAAGCAAGAAGTGATAGAACAGTTTTTTAAAAATGAAGAAACAGGTGATGCAAAGAAAAGCAGGAAATGGTCTGCAGCTCCAACCCCAGTTCCTAAGGGGGAGAGGAAGCTGAAGCCACAATCAAGAGGTAAACCGGGCTGCACTGGTAACATGGACTGGCATATGAGCCACAGGAGAAAGAGTTTTCAAGTCTTAAATCCAGTGTGATGATTTAGTGTGACATTAACTCCCCCAGCATGGCAGGCTAGCATTGCAAAAATGATCCATTCCATTACTCCCATACCTCACAGGACTATAGCCAGGTGCCATCTTGAGAAGGGACCTACCATTTGAGACTGAACTACTCTAGAGACCAGAAAAATAATCACAAGTCAGGAACCCTGGGTACACCCTGCCATAATGTCTGGGTGGAAGACAACCACAAGAAATAATTGTGGAAAGGGGGAAAGTCAGACATGACCCACTGAGAAGTTTAGGCAGAGAAAGTTCAAACTGTGGGGAGTATGGTAGTCAAGGGCCCCAGCCTCTGTGGTAAGAAGTGGCCCTTATTACCTGTGGATTATTGTAGAGACTAAGAGCTCCAAACCTGTGGCTGGCAGATTGCTCAGACTCCAGAGCTGCCTCCCTGTCACATGTAGTTTGCTGCCAAGAAGGACTTAGATCTCTAAATCCAATTCCAGCCGATTACTCAATTTCCCTGCCTTAGTCCCTCCTGCAGGATGGTTTCCTGCTTAGCAGACAGAGAGCTTGGTTCCCTTGTACAGATGTCAGTGCTCTATTTGAATCCCATGCTGTTCAATGCACTTAGATACTCCTTAGAACTACAATAGACTCTAGATGTGATACACTTTCCCACACACCAGGTCTGGCAGATTCTAGTACTAGAGGACCCATTAAGAAAAGTCTTTCTATGCTGTTTTACTTTTTTTCATCTTTAGTATTGTTTTAAATATATTTTAAAATTGTTTTTTATTCTCCTTTCCTTTATGTAATTGTATTTATTTTGTAATCAGATATTTTACATTTCATTTTCTCCTCTTACATTCTTTTCCTTTTTCTTTTAAACTTTTTTCCTTTCCTCTCCATTTCAGTTTTATTGCTTAGACCTTTATTACTTTTTCATTTCAATTTAGTCTACATTTTTTTACCACTTTTCTATGATTATTGGTGGTAGAATAGTTGTCTTTAATTGGATTTTATGTATTTCCATATCTAGTTTGTTTTGATGTTGCTGTTGTGGTTGTTTTTCTTCTCTTAGTGGTACTGGGGAGAGAGCCCTCAAAAGAAGACTTCTAATAAGATTCCTATGTAAAACCGGAAGAGATATCTACCCCAGTAGATATGCAAATTGCAAAGCACAATAAATATGAAAAAAAATCAAAACAGGATGATTCCTAAAAGGTCATAACTCTTCAATAGCTGAATCCAAAGACATAAAAATAGTTGAAATGGTAGACAAGTAATTCAAAACAAAGTTTCAAAAATGATCAGTGACCTGGAAGAAAATCCAAATAGATGATGAAAGGAAGTCAATTAAAGACATGGATAAGAAATTCAAGAAAGATTTTTTTTTTAAAAATCCAAAAATTGGAATCTTGGAAATAAAAATCTTAATAAGTCAAATAAAAAGTTCAATGGAAAGAATCACCAATAGATTGGATCAAGCAGAAGAAAGATTATCAGGTATTGAAGACAAGGTTGAGGAATTATTGCATTCAGATAGCAATAAAGAAAAAAATAAGTTATCATGACTACAACATTCAAGACCTCTGGGACACAAATAAGGCAAAACCTAAGAATCTGTGGTGAAGATGAAAGAACTGACATACACTAAAGACAGAAAACATATTCAATGAACTTATAGAAAAAAATTCCCAAATATTAGGAAATGGACATCCAAGTAAAGGAGACAACCAGAAAAGAACTTCTCCCCATCATATTATAGCTAAAATGCCAAGTATATAGAACAAAGAAAGAATAATGAAAGCTACAAGATACAAGTGCCATGTAACTTACAAAGGCAAAGCTTTGAATAATAGGAAACCTTATAGTAGAAACCCTCAAGGCCAAGAGAGCATGGAAATATGTATTTCAAAGCTTGAAACAAATTAACTGCCAACCAAGATTACTATATCCTGTAAAGTTATCCTTTGAAATTGAAGGAGAGTAAAAACTTTCTATAAGCATAAGCTAAAGCAATTCATAATCTTTGAAGGAGCATTGAAGAAGATAATTAAACACTATACACAAAAAAGGAAAAAAGATACACAAGCACAAGAACCTGAGAAAGAATAATTCTCACTCACTAGAAAAATAGATAAATAAATGAGAATTAGGAAAGAATCAAACATTAACTCAGTAAACTGCTAAACTTCTAAGATGAAGAAGGGAGAAACTATTACATACATTTTAATAATAATCCTAAATGCAAATGATCTTAACTCTCCAATTAAAAGATGTAGACTGGATAAATGGATTAAAAAGATCAAACTGTTTTCTGTCTACAAGAAACTCATCTCACTGTTAAAGACACACATAGACTAAAGATGAAAAAGAGGAAATGATATTCCAAGCAAATGAAATCCAAATGTAACCTGAAGTAGCTATACTCATATGTGACAAAATAGACTCTAAGGCAAAATTGGAAGAGGTTTTTAAAATATCATTACATATTAAAGGGAAAAAATCAAGAAGATATAATGTATTACATTTAAAAATTGAGGCATAATAATGGAAAATATATATACACCAAATGACAGTATATTCAATTTCATAAAACAAATACTATTGGACATAAAGGTCCAAATATAATAATGGATGACTTCAACACCCACTCTCATCAATGGAGCATCCAGAAAAAAAAAAAAAAACTTCAGAGTTAATCTTCACCATAGAGCAAATGGGCTTGAGATATCTACAGAATGTTCTATCCAACAGCTATGAAATACACATTCATCAGCCCTTAGAATTTTCTCTAAAATAGATCACATTTTAGGCCATAAAACAAGTTCTAACAAATACAAAAGATCAAAATAATTTACTTTTTTTGATACAGTGTGTCACTACATAGCACAGGCTAGCCTCAAATTCAAAATCCCCCTGCATCAGCTTCCCAAGTGCTAGGGATACATAGTCATGCACCACCATGCTGGGCCAATTTCTTGGATCTTATCAGACAATAATGGAATAAAATTAGAAACCAACAAAAGAAACTGTGTAAACTATACAAGGGCATGGGAACTGAATATGCTTTTGAATGACCAGTGGGAGGAAAATTGAAATTCCTAGAATCAAATGAAAATAAAACATGAGTTACTAGAACCTTGGAGATACAGCAAAGACAGTTCTAAGAAAGAATTTTATAGCTGTAAGTGTGGTCATTAAAGAAAATCAGAGATCTCAAATAACCTAATCATGCACCTCAAGGTCTTAAAAACACAATAACAAGCTATAGCCAAATTTAGTAGATAGAAAAAAATAAAAATTACAGTGGAAATGAAATGGACACTAAAAGAATACAAAGGATGAATGAAAAAGAATTGGTTCTTTAGAACGATAAACAAGAGCCAGGTGCAGTGACTCAGGAGGCAGAGATAGGAGGATCACAAATTCGAGACCAGAGGGAGTCTGTAATTTCGCGAGACCCTGTCTCAAAAAAGTAAAAAAAAAAATGGACTTGGGGTGCAGCTCAGTGGTACAGCACTTGTAAAGCATGCAAGTGTGATTCCCTGGGTTCAACCTCCAGTATTGCAAAAATAATAATACTAACTGATGAACCCCTAGCAAAACTATCCAAAAGAGAGAGAAAGAAGACCCAAGTTAATGAAATTAGAGACATAAAAGGCAATACAACAGATACCATTGAAATCAAGAGGATCATTAGGGAATATTTTCAAAACTTACATCTCAATAAGTTGGAAAACATAGAAATAGATAAACCTCTAGAGATGTTGTTGTTGTCATTGGGTGCTATCAAACTGGGTCTGACTCATAGTGATCCTATGTACAGTAGAACAAAACACCCCTCAACACTGTGCCATGCCGTACACTATGTCAGTGCCTGTCTGCTATTTATAGGGTTTCAATGTCTGATTGTTTGGGGATTGCTTTGGGAGTGGATTGCCATAACCTTCTCCCAATTTTTGTGCTAGGGACCAAACCCAGGGCCTCAGAGAGCACAGAGCAGCACACAGTACTACTCTACCAACTGAGCTCAACCCCAACCCTAGAGACATATAAGCTACCAAAATTTAACCAAGAGGATATAAACAACCTAAAAACATCTATAGTGAGCAATGAGATTGAAGCAGTAATATTGTCCCAATAAAGAAAATCCCAGGACCAGACAGTTCTTTATCTGACAAGGGGTTAATATCCAGAATATATAAAGAATGCAAAAAGTACCGAATCAAATAATCCAAGCAGTAAATGGGCAAATGAACTGAACAGTTTTCAAAAGACGTACAAACGGCAAGCAAATACATGAAAAGATGTTTAACATATTTAGCCACTGGTCAATTGCAAATCAAAACTACATTAAGATTCCATATCACCCCAGTCATAATGGCTATCAAGAAAACAAACAAATATTGGCAAGAAACTGGAGAAAAAGAAGCCCTTATGTATGACTGGCAGTAAATTAGTGCAGCCACTTTAGAAATCAGTATAGCAGTTCCTCACAAACTAAAAGTAGAGCCAAGTATGATGGCACACATCTGTACTCTCAGCATCCCAAGAGTCTCAGGAAAGAGGATGCCAAGTTCAAGGACTGTCTGGCTACATAGTGAGTTTAAGGACAGCCTGGGTAACTTAGTGAGATCCTGTCTCAAAATAAAAAATGAGATGAGGATATAACCTCAGTGGTACAGCACTTGCCTAGCCCATGTAAGGCCCTAGGTTCAAATCTCCAGTGTCACACACACACACACACACACACACACACACACACACACAAAGTAAAACAAGTACAAGTACAGTAGATACCTCTACACCATTCCTGAATATTCACTCAAAGGAATCAGAGTTAACATATAACAGAGATACCTGCATGGCCATGTTCATCATGGCACTATTCACAATAGCCGAATTATGGAATCAGCCTAGATACTAATAACAGATGAATGGATAAAGAAAATATGGTACATATACACCATGGAGGGCTGGGATTTGGCCCAGTGGGTAGAGCACTGCGCTGCAGTCTCTGAGGTCCCGAGTTCAATTCCCAGCACCGCAAAAATGGGAGAAGGACCTGGCAATCCACTCCCAAGGCAATCCCGAAATAGTCAGCCATTGAAAACCCTATGAAGGTTGCTATGAGTCGGACACTGACTCGACGGCACCTAACAACAACAACAACAACAACAACACACCATGGAGTTTTATTCACCCATAAAGAATGGTATGTCATTTTCAGGAAAATGGGTGGAACTAGAGATCAAGTTGAGGGAAATAAGTTAGACTCAGAAGGATAAATACTGCATGTTTTCCCATATGCAGATCTAGATTTTTAGAAAGAGACAAGAAAGTCAAAGGGGGCCTATTTGGGTAGGTGGAGGAGATCAGAAAAGGACAGGAGGAGGATAAGAGAGGGTAATGGAGGGACAAATGTGATCATAGTACATTAAACACATTTTGAAAATGTTATAATGAAACCCATTTTGTGCAGTTAACATACATTAATATAAAAAAGAAAATACAAATCTGAACTTTCATATTCTAGGAGGTTGATACAATTGCCTAAATCCAAATAATTCCTATAGTTTCCAAAAACTGTTCCAAGTGGAATAAACCCATTTCCTATGCCTATACCAAACTAAGGAAATGGAAAACACAATTAACCTCAAGTTGCAGTCCAAGAAGGAAATTCACACCTAAAACTAGCTCCAGAGACCATCCCAGGGCTGGTCTCCTTGGTAAGCCAGGAAATCAGCTTCAATACAGTGCTATTAACTGTATATTACAGATGAGGAAATCAAGGCAAAGAGAAATATCTAAGAAAATAAGATCATGCAATGAGTAACTTCCCATTGTTGTTATGTTGTTAGATGCTGTCAGGTTGGGTCAGACTCATAGTGACCCTCAGAGGGTTTTCAATGGTTGATTATTTCAGGATTGCTTCTTGGGTTGATTGCTATGTCCTTCCCCAATTTTTGTAGTGTTGGGGATTGAGCCCAGGGTCTTAGAGACTGCAGAGTGGCACTCTACCCCAGTCCCAACTTCCCATTAGCAGAAGAAAAAGTATTTATTGAATTTGATTTTAGTATAATTTTTAAAACTTTCCTCAAAAGGAGACAGAAAAAAATTTTATTTTATTAAAGTTGCAGAAAACATCTAAAAATGTGGTATAAATAATCCTGCAAAATGTTGTAGTTAAAGGCATATTGCTTCTTGGTTCTCAGGCAGCTGTATTGCTCCATGTGTTCATTATATACCCTACTTCCATTCCCCATTGAAGAGAAAATGAGGCATAGGACAGGCAATGATCTAATGTTTGGTACTTCCTATAGGAAAAAAAAAAAAAGGAAGAGTCAATAAACAGCTTTTATGTTAGAATGATGTGTTATCTGATTGAAACTTTCTTATTGGGATAAAAAAGAGGAGAAATTGATCTGGATCCTTGAAACTAAGACACAAGATGAAAATACCTTAAGTACTAAAAATACTTGAATTGTGTGAGTATTTTTACTTGAGTTGTTGTTAGGTGCCATGATGGAGTCTTGTCCAACTAATAGAGACACTTATAGGGTTTTCAATGGCTGATTGTTTTCAGGATTGCCTTGAGAGTGGGTTGCCATGTCCTTCTCCCATTTTTGCAGTGCTGGGAATCGAAACTGGGCCCTCAGACTACAGAGTGGCACTCTACCAACAGAGCTAAATCCCAGCCTGCACTTCTAAGTACTATGTATTAAAATAGGTACAGATTCTAATTGCCTATGGTAAATGGTCTGGCCTCAAATTCTAATTTTAAAAGCAATCTCTTTGGGACAAAACCTTTTCCCTTCAGTGATACCATGTCCCCTAATCCTTAAAACATGTATAACTTCTCTTTCATTGATCACTCAGTGGGAAAATCTTATGAGTAAGAAGTATATTTCCCTGCAGGGATTTAATTTTAAGAAAATCTCTGATTAAGAAAATGCTGAGCTCATATCTCCATTGATTTCTTAGTAATCATTTGATTGCCTTGATATTAAAATATTTCTCATCACTACGTACTCTCTATGAATGTTGGAATTGACAACTGCTTTACACATCAGCACTAAGACTGCACTCCTTATTGTAACCGTGATAACTTAGAAACCCCTAATAGGAAGCCCCACCTAGTCTTAGATGAATGATCGCAAATCATGAAGCCCAATTTACTAGTGTTATTGTTATTGTTGGTAGGTGCCGTTGAGTTGACTCCAACTCATAGCGACCCTCATAGGTTTTCAGTGGCTGATTGTTTCAGGATTACTTCAGGAGTAGATTGCCAGGTCCTTTTCCCATAAACACAGTAATGTATAAACCTTCCACTTCTGAATTGTATTCTGTATATACATGCTATACCAATAAGCACTTGTGCAATTTTTCTTTTCTAAAGATCTTACTGTCTACCACAGAACATACTTGAACAATATTAAGCAATTGATATTCTAAGGATCTTGATTTCACCTATGTTGGTGAATGTTAGTTATTGTTGTTAGGTGGCATTGAGTCGGTATTCAACTCATAGCGACCCTTATAGGGTTTTCAATGGCTGAGTGCTTCAGGATTGCCTTGGGAATGGATTGCCAGGCCCTTTTCCCATTTTTCTGGTGCTGGGAATTGAACTCGGGACCTCAGAGACTGCAGCGCAGCGCTCTGCCCACTGAGCTAAATCCCAGCCCAATGTTGGTGAATAGAGAAGGAAAATATTTATGCATAGGTGTATAAAGACACAATTACCACAATGAGAAGGCTTTGAAAGGAGCTCTTGGAAAGCTTGAGCAGCCAAAAATTGGGCCTGTCTAAAGAAAAGAAAAACAAGTGAAAGAAGAACAATAGCTAAAATGTGTTTAAATATTTATATAGAACTCAAGATTATCATACTGAAGGCCAAGTATTATTGCTATTATCTGCTTTAACACTAGATTGTTTTTTAGGTTTTTAAGTGAGAAGGCCACTATGCCTCCACTATCCTTTAGATACCAGAATGAGGTTACAGACTTAGTATACAATTTAAACCTAAAAATATTTATAGAACAGTTATCCCAAGAATACCCTCAAAGACACATGTAGTATTTTATAATTTGATTTAAAATAGCGATTGCTAAGTAAGAGTTCGGTGTAAAATTAGACCTATTGAAAGAGTTACCAAAGTATCAAATACTCAGTTTCATCTCAAACCTGAAGGCATATAAAAACAACTGTCCTTGGAAATTATTAGAATTAAACTAAAGTTTCTTCTTCTTGCTGACAGTCATGAGCAATCATATCTATGTTGTCTTTGCTATAGAAAATAAAAAAGGGGGAAATATGAGGTACAGGAATTCCTAGAACTCCAGGTTGATGCCAACATCAGCAGTATTTAAGATCATACATATATAATGATCTTCCTGTTTGTCTACAGAAAGCAGGCATCTAGTATTTTCAGATATTAAATACTAGCTAAAGTACCTACTCCAAAACAGGTCTTGGTGTGCAAAAAAGCATCCCTTTACCTCTTACTCTCAAAACTTTATTTGGAAAATGGATGGTAGAAGACCCAACCAGAGTATATAATGGCATACTTCAAAACAGAGACCACCATTATCATTAGAGGGAGGTTCCCAGGATGGCATTTCCTAATACTCTCTCTCTGTATACAATACCTTGGATGAATACATGAAGTTTCAGGCTGTGATGAAGCTTCAGCTTGCTCAACACTGCATGATATAGGTATCAAGCCTCGAATTGGTGTTGTTCTTGAGATTAATGTTAGTGCAGTCTTAAAAATGATTTTCCCTCCTGAAACCTGAGGGCATAAGATAAATTTTAAATAGATGTTTCAATCATATTATGTTAAACTGCATATACAACAGGATCCCCTAGTAAGTTTTAATCGAATCTGAATTTATTGCTTCCAAGGCACAACATAACTCTTCAAGGACTATTACTGAAAAAGCACTTAAAATATTTCATAATATAGGCTTGTCAATGTTTAAACTATATTTTCCCTAAATATATCACTCTTACTGTGTCCCTAAAGTGCACGGTTCCCTCTCTGAAAAGGGGCAAAGACTGACTCAAATTGTATTATGAAGTAAAAAAAAAAAATGCTTGTAAAGGTGTGGGCATATAACAAGTCAGTATAAATACACACATATTAGTCTAAAAGGTCTATTTTAGATAGTCGATGGTTAATGAAATGCTTTTAGCTTTTATATTACTGAGATATTTTATATTCTACATAATGTTGTGTCAGATTAGTCTTGCTACAATGACCATCTCTGTGTCACTTGGTTCCTGGGCATGATAAAGTGTACCTAACTGACTCAACCCAATAAAATAGGAATTGCTCTTACCTGAGATTGGATGCCACAGTCACTTGTAGGGTATAAAAATGTATACACATCCCGCCACACCTGGGTTACAGGACAGCCAAATCCCAGAAACACCTCATCAGAAAGCACATACCAGTCATCAATTGTCGGTGCTCTAAGGCTGGCTTTAAACCAAGCGCGACTACAAAGTACCTGAAGGTCTGAGAAACCCAAAGAGGACTTATGAATACACTTACATCTGAGGAAACAGCTCAGAATTTTAAAAGGCAATGGTAAATCATCTTCCTAATGCCAATGTGAAAAAATACTGTGTGAAATCTAAGAGAAATCTTAGGGAAAATCAGAAGCAAGGCAGCAAAGTCAGAGGATGAGGGTCTGAGCAGCAGGAAATTGAGAAAAAAGCAAAGAAGTTATTTCTCCAGCCTCAATTACTCTAGCAAAAGTCCCATGTAAATTCTAAAATGCCCAGGTAGGAAGCACAATCTGGAACTCTAAGGCTGAACCATCAAGAAGCAGAGGAGCCCTTGTGCATTCTTCTTGTTG
>VMDO01042587.1:0-10459 GCA_007922755.1 Pedetes capensis | reverse complement strand
TGGCTGTGCCTTTAAGGCTGAGCTGTACCAGCACTTAGCCTGCAGCATTCCATGCTGCAGGCATAGAGCCAGCACTTAAAGGGGTAGAGCCTTGCTCTATAGGGGCTGCCTGCTCCTTGCTCTCCATAAGGGGAGCACCCCAATAAACCTTCCCTGTTCTTCTCCAACCATCTGAAGGTCTCCCGAGGTCCTTCTTTCATGACACCGGTCACGTGTTTATGTTGAGGGTTTGGCCTTAACTTTAGCCGGGCTAGAGCCAAAAACCCCAACACCGTCCAGTCGGTATCTAACAGTCCAACTCATAGCGACCCTCTGTTCAACAGAGGAAACACTATTGTCAGTGCTTCTCTGCTATTCAGCCTGTGTAATTTAGGGAGAACTTGTCTTAATTTAAAAAACAAAAAAGAGACTGGAGGTGCAGCTCAAGGGTAGAGTGCTTGCAAACTATGTGTGAAGCCCTGGATTCAACCCCTAATACCACAAAAAAAAAAAAAAAAAAAAAAAAAAAAAAAAAAAAAAAAAAAAAAAAAAAAAAAAAAAAAAAAAAAAAAAAAAAAAAAAAAAAAAAAAAAAAAAAAAAAAAAAAAAAAAAAAAAAAAAAAAAAAAAAAAAAAAAAAAAAAAAAAAAAAAGAAAGAAAAAAGAAGCCAAACAACACAACCAGACGTGGTGGCACATGCCTGTAATCCCAGCAATTGGGAAACAGAGGCAGGAAGATTGTGAGTTGAGGCCAGACTGAGAACAGTGACACCCTGTCTTTAAAAACAAAAACAAAAAAATAGTAATAATAATAATAAATTTAATTAAAAATAAATAATAACATCACTTGAAAGTTTAAAAGCAATGTTTCAAGTCTCTTGTACTGGCAAGGAAAGGAAGAACAATTTTGCTAAAATGTTCTTTCCAAAACCACTCATTTCTTGGCTGCAGCAGGCAATTTCTGCATTCTTCCTACTCATCCCCAAAACATTAAATGTCATCTCCTGAAGTGGAGCTTTCTCTCCAGCTGCATGTGTGTGACTTGGATGACTCTCCTTGCAACAGTTGACATTTTGGCTGTTCTACTAACACAAAATCCCAACTACAAAAACATTAGGCTTCCCTCTCCAAGATCATGCATTGCCAGAGGCGTTACATTTCCAAACTCACACAAGTACTAGTCCCTGATTGCTTTCCATCAGCGTGCACTTGCCAGAGACGGAGTCTGCTCCACATATTAAGCAGAGTGGCCTACTTTCCTGTGCTTCTGTTTTTATCTACACAAAACTGTATTACTAGCATTCCTGAGAGCCGTCTCCTGGCTATGGATCGTGGGTCGTGTAATGCATCCACCTTCTTAAGAAAAATTACTTGGCAGTAGATTAATAGAAGTTTGCAGTTTAGTCACCCAGAAAGAAATAAAAGTTAAGTAAAATTTAAATGGTTTGGGATTAAAAGCGGTGCGTTTGAACTCCAAGCTGCTAGTTTCTATCAATTAAGTCTCCGAAGCAAGTGCTTTCTTCCTCCCAGAGCCTTCAAAGAATGTTCTGCCCCACAAGACTACTTCATGTCTTTCATGTGTAAAGTCCCTTCTGAGGGAAGAGTGCGATCAAGTCATTATTATTGTTTGAAAATTTTTATAGGAATGCAGAAAGAGGGTCCCTAAGATTAATTTCTGTATTTTAAAAATGTTTATCAGTTGTTGGCTGAAGGTATAAACGTAAAAGCTGAACCCAGTAGCTTGCTGTTTCCAAATCCACAATTTCCACTCTTGAAGCTTCTTGGGTCCTTCATGCCCGCCAGGCACACTGTGTAATGATGAGAACTTGTGAAAAATGCTGGCCAGTGCGCTGGCCTCAGGAGCAGAAAGCCAGGCACAGAAAGACTGGATCAACCAGTACAGAACACAATACCCTATCTGTTCCGAACAGCAGCGAAAAGTCACTTGCTAGCATTCCCTCCTGCTATTGCTTTATGCGCCTTCTACAAGACAAGTTTACATTTCTGCTTAGAGGGTTTTCTACCCCCTCCTATAGCTTTTCAGTGTAGCAGGTTACAGATGAACACATACTCCTAGGCAGTAAATTGCAGAGACCTGTTCCTGTGCTTCTGGTCTGACGGGGCTGCAGTTAAACAAAATAAGTGAACAAAGAAAGCACAATTTATTATTTTAATTTTTTTGTTTTGCAGTGCTGGGGATTGAACCCAGAACCTCACACATGCTAAGCATGTGCGCTACAACCGAGCTACACTCCCAGCCAGCACCTTTATACTGTTTATGCTTTGGATTTCCAAGGCATTCAGCCAGTGAAGACCAAGCCACCAAATTATTTTAGTGAGAGTAACTCAGTCATTCCATGACAGAATTCCCTAGCCTCCCATTACCCTCCTAGGCTCTCTCCTTCACAACATGGTTGCTTTGCAGGGCTAAATCTAGTTTCAGAGGGGGAAAATGCTATTCTAGGCAGCTCTTTCTGTCTGAGTTAGGAGGCTTCAGACATTTTCCGCTAACCTCCCTCAAGGCTGATGTGGGTTCTGAAAATGGCAAGCCTCTAAGAGGCAGCCATCTTGGTATTTTGTGAAATGGCCCCTTGTATGTGGTGAAAACCCAAGATGGCTCATTATAGAAAATAAAGAGAGAGCAAAAGAAAGGGGTAGGGCTGAAGGGATTGAGATGGAGGACGAACACTTCCCCCTAAAGTTCACTCTTTCTTGTCAGATCAGCTTCCAAATAAGAGCAGGGCACGGAGGAACACAGGTATAATGCAGCTCTTGCTCAAAATCTAGCTGCAAAGAACTCTCCTACTCCCTGTTTCTATGCAGTTAGTGATGTCCTGCCTTTTTGTTGTTTTGTTTGTTTGTTTGATTGACTTCAGTTTTGGAGACAAGGTCTCACTATGTAGCCCCGGCTGGCCTCAAATTTGCTGTGTAGCCCATGTGGGCCTCAAACCTGTGTCCTTCTGTCTCAGTCTCCTGAGTAATAGAATTACAAGCATGCACCACCAGACCCTGCAGTACTGTCATATCTTGACTTTCATGATCTGAGAAGAAACACCCATCGCTTATTTAAATCCTCCATGTTTATCGTTCTTTTGTCTAAAAATCTCTTTAAGCAAAAGAAAGTAGAATATGTTTTCTATATGAAGATACTCTCTGCTCTAAATAATGATAGTGCATTTGTGAAGTAAAAGAAAGGAAAAGGATGGTCCAGTTATCATCTTATAGCCTCCGACAGGGCCTGGGTGTTGCCAGTCTCCTTTTAGTACAAGCAGGGCAGGTACTAACATCTCTCACGGGCTGTCACTATAGGAACCTTGGTTTGGAATCTCAACAAAACATCCTTGAATTGAAAGCCCCTGAGAAGAAATTCTTTTGCCTCAACAACTGAAGTCTTAAGTCACTCCTTGGCTACTCACGCGGGGGAAAACTAACAAAAGCAGGAGAGGTCTCACTAACAATTTTTTTTAATCAAGTCTTATTTTTGGTTAAATGAAGGTCATAGCTTATGAGTCCAGTGGTCTCTTTCTGCAAACTAAATGACCTTGAAAAACATTTAAAAAGGAAGAAAGAGAGTGAGAAAGAGAAGGTGGGAAGGAAGACAGAGGAAAGAGTGAGGGCAGGAGGGAGAGAGAGAGAAGTGAAAAAGACAGAGAAAGAGAAAAGAGAAAAGAATTAGAAAAGAAAAAGAAAGAAAGAAAGAAAGAGAAAGAAGGAGAAGGAGGGAGGGAGAGAGAGAAATGTATGAGGCACATCAGGAGTTAGGCCAAGTTTCAGGCTTTTGAAATTTGAAACGCATGAATGCCACACCTTCAAAACTTAGGTGCACAGTGAGGAACTATTTGGCTGGGTCACGGCATTGTTAACTTGGCAAAAGGAAGAGATTGTCAAGGGTGGGTATTAAGCTGTGTGGTTCTCCAAGGAAACAGTGAGGAATGGGAAGGGATCCAGAATTTCTGCATTGGCAAAGAAGAGATATCATTGGCTGCCAAAGGCCTTTCCAAGTCTGTGGTCCCTGAATGGGCTGTCAAAAGATGCTGTCTCAATTTTGACTTTTTATGTTAACATCTTTCTTAATTGAAAAGCATAAATCACTAAAAACCCAAATATTTACACATTGAAGTCGGTTGTGATCAAAAGAGATCTTTTATAGCAGTTGACACTGTGCTAAGAAAGAACACAGTGCTACCTTTCCACTTGCTGCCCAGTTATGAACCTGTGAGCTTTAATGTGTGAAGCAAGGAAGATTTTTAAAACTCAGAGCTAGGTTACATATTGAAATGCAAATGGAAACAGAGGCAATTTTGTTAAAAAATCAAAAGTCTAACAATCTGACTCCCTGAGATACTTGTTTCTAGAGATAGGTACTGGCTCTCATGGTAGAGTAGCCGTGGTTTCCTGCAACACTCGTGACTTGGGGTTTGTTCACAGGTCTGCCAGGTCATATGCAAGCACATTCTGATGGCAGCATTTCCCCCTCTTTATTGTCTGAGATCTGAGGATCAGGCACAATGAATATAAGGCATATTAGGAAGGCAGGAGGTGGCTCCACAGACGGGAGGTCGGAAAGAGCAGAGCAGAAGCCCTTTTTTTGTTTTTGTTTTCTTTTGGCTGTGCTGGGGACTCAGAGCGGAGCCTTGTGAATGCTAGGCAACAGTTCCACCACTGAGCTACACCCCTAGCCTGAGCAGAGGCATTTAGGCAAATTTTCAAAATATCCCTCTGCTCTAGCGCTGGCGTGGTGGTGCACACCTGTAATCCCAGCAGCTTGGGAGGTGGAGGCAAGAGGATCCCAAGTTCAAGACCAGAGGCAGTCTGCATAATTTAGCGAGACCCTGTCTCAAAAAAACGGGGGAGGGGTTGCACAGCTCAGTGGTTCAGCACTTGCAAAGCATGCAGGCGTGAAGCCCTGGGTTCAACCCCCAGTACCAAAGGGGGGAAAAAAAATCCCTCTGCTCCCATTACCAGCCCATCAAGAGACACAAAAAGATTCTGGCATTCCTTTTGAGTGCTCACACTCCAAGCATACAGCACCAGCTGTGGCCCTTCACAGAGAGCCAACAACACCTGTTTAAAGGATGGCAGAGGAGGGTATGGACGAATTGGGGAGAGGCCACAAAGTGGTGTGTGACCCTTTCATTCTAGGAAAGGTCTTCTCCTCTAATTCCCTGGATGCTGAAGGCCAACAGTCCTGGCAGCAGCACTGACTCCCACTTGGATGACCTCTAGATAAAGACTGCAGACAGGGCTGGGAGGGGGCATGGCTCAGTGCTACAGCACTTACTTAGTGTGCTCAAAACCCCCGGTTCAATCCCCAGGATTACACACAAAACAGATCCCAGACAGTTATGAAAAAGTTTATAGAGATATAGATGGAAATATTAAATATATGCATACTAGGAAAATAACAGTCAGGAGCTCTCTTTCTGGAAAATTGTTATGAGACCAGTAGCCTCTTTCTATGCCATTAAAGACAGAATGTCAGTTTGCCAATTTGACACCACCAGTAAAGCGCCAAGAAGTATACAATTTCAAAATTTCCACTATCCCTTAACAATTTCAGTTGTGAAGATACACGATGATTGTTTTATAAATTGTTGCAAAATATATCATAGCTGGAACAGTGGCCTGTAATCCTAGTGACTTGGGAGGCGGAGGCAGGAGGATTGTAAATTCAAGGCCAGAGGCAGCCTGTGTAAGTTAGAGAGATCCTGTCTCAAGATAAAAAGCAAAAAAATAGGGGAAGGGTGCAGATCACTAGTAGAGATCTTGCCATATATATATATATACATATATATATATATACATATATACATATATATATATATATATATATATCCCCTAATCTAGTCACTTTTCATAAGGTTAAATTATGTATATATATACATACATACGTATTTTTAATACACACACATATATCTTTTATTTTATATATTTTTTATTACATATATACATATATATCTATATCTATCTATCTATCTATCTATATATATAGATAGATAGATATATGTTTAACCTTATGAAAAGTGGCTAGATTAGGATGGAGGCAGGAGTACAGAACCTATGCTACACACCTATCCACACTCAATTCTTGTTCCTGAAATAGAAACTTGTTGTTGTTAGGTGCCGTCAAGTCGGTATCCAACTCATAGCCACCCTCATAGGGTTTTCAATGGCTGACTGTTTCAGGATTGCCTTGGGAATGGATTGCCAGGCCCTTCTCCCATTTTTGTGGTGCTGGGAATTGAACTTGGGACCTCAGAGACTACAGCGCAGCGCTCTACCAACTGAACTAAATCCCAGCCCGAAAGAGAAACTATGACAACAATATAGAATCCTGGACAACAAGCAGAAAGGACACGGGACCTAAAACTCAGCTAAGAATCTCCATCAATATCTTATAGTACTGTAAAATTGAAGGATGCTGGCATGTTGGTTGAATCAGAAAACGTGCACTGAGAAATGTTATTGATGTTAATTGTACACAACTCCCTAATTTTAGACATAAAAAGATAAAGTTAGTTTTGATCAGAATCTCTCGATTAGAATTTTCTTTTTTCCCCTGTATGGCTCCAGTGTTTTTCCAGTACATTTCCTGACCTTTCAAATTAGACAGTAGTGCTAAATAACAAAGTTAGATTTCTGCTTCTGGCCAAGACAGCATAAGAATGTATTTACTGTCTGAAAAACCTAAGAACCATATGAAATATACAAAGCAGTGGTTTTTAAAGACATTTGACATCAGCCAATGAAGGACAGTGATCACTGAGATTTGGGGAAGAAATGATGCCCAAAATTTCCCCTTTAACTGACTGGGGAGAGCTAGATTCCTGACTCAATGAGACACTGCAGGGAGTCCAGGGAGGACAAGCAGCTGGAGTCTGCAAGGCAGGATGGGTGAGAAGAAAGAACAGAAAGAATGGCTCAAGGAGAATGTCAGAGGTCTGTACAGGGTCCTGGTAGACTATTCACCAAAGAAATGCTCAGTGCCTGGGGGCCAGGTATCCAAGACTGGGGTCTTTTTTATTCCTCTCTGAAAGACAAAGTTATCAACATAGAGTGCCGTGTATAACAAAAAATCCTTTCATTAAAGTGAAGATAAAATAATGATCTTTTTAGAGACACAGAAATTGAAAGAACTCATCCACAGAAGACATTATAATAAAGATTAAAAGAAACCCTTCAAGGAGAAGGAAAATGAAGCTAGATGGAAATTTGGATCTGCACAGAGGAATGAAGAATCCTGGAAAGCATAATTTTGTGGATACATATCAGGTATTTTTTCCTTCTGACATAAATGTCTCTCTAAAGACAACTGACTGCTTAAAGTTAAAATAACAACATATTATGAGGCCTATAATATATGTAGCCTGCAGCCATACCACCCTGGTGTCCAAATTCATCAGATCTCGGAAGCTAAATAGAGTTGGCCTGGTTAGTCCTTGGATGGGAAACTGCCTGGGAATACTAGAAGCTGCAAGCTAGGGAGAAGGACCTGACAGCCTACTCCCAAAACAATTCACCATTGAAAACTCTATGAATAGCAGAGAAGCACTGACAATAGTGCCAGGCATGGCACAGTTTCGGGTAGTGTTTCGTTCTGTTGTACATAAGGTCACTGAGTCAGACCTGACTGGATGGCACCTAACAACAACAACATAATATATATGTAGAAGCAAAGTTATTTGCTAACAATACCTTGAGAGTGAAGGATGGTAGCATACTTTTATAAGATTCTTATATGTGAAGTGATATAATTTCATATGTAGGTTAATTATAAGCTAAAGATATGTACTATAATGTCTCTGTTGTTGTTGTTGTTAGGTGCCGTGGAGTCGGTATCCGACTCATAGCAACCCTCTGTACAACAGGGGAATCACTATTGTCAGTGCTTCTTTGCTGTTCATAGGGTTTTCAATGGCAGATTGATTTTTGGGAGGGGGTTGCCAGGTCTTTCTCCCAAGCCTACAGCTTCTGGTGTTCCCAGGCGGTCTCCCATCCAGGTACTAACCAGGCCCGATCCTGCGTAGCTTCTGAGAGCTGACGGGATCGGATGCCACAGGGCTACAGCTGCAGGCTAATGTCTCTAGCATGAGCTAAAAGATACAGTGAAGAATTATAGCTCGTTAGATAATCAAAAATAAAAAAGAATCATAAAAAGACAATTTACCTCAAAGAAGGCATGAAAGGTGAAAAATAGGACAAAAATGAATACAAATAAAAAGTAAATAAAAGGTGGCATGCTTGGATCCAAATATATCAGTGGTCACATTAAATATAAATGGTCTAATGACCTCAATTAAAAGGAAAAAATTCTAAGTTTGCAATAAAAAGCAAGATTCAACTATATATTGCCTATGAAAAATCCACTTTAAATGTTTTATTGTTGTTAAGTGCTGTCAAGTCAGGTGGGACTCATAGCAACCCTATGTACAATAGAACGAAACACTACCCAACACTATGCCATGCACATGTATGTTCTTTTTATGTTTGAGCCCAATGCTGCAACCATTGTGTTTCTTCTCATTTTGATTTGCACTGCATCAGCAAATGAGGGTCCCAGGGGCTTTACCCTATTCTTGTCATTAAGGTTGCTTCTACTTTGAGGAAGCAACTCATCCCCAGTCATTTCCTGAATGCTTTCCAGCCTAGGGCATTCATTTACTGGCACTGTATTTGACAGTACTTTTCTGCTATTCATGGGGTTTTCAATGGCTGATTGTTTTGGAAGTAGGCTGCCAAGTCCTTTGCCCTAGTCTGTCATAGTCTGGAAGCTCTGAAATACTAGTGGCATAACTGGGGGTGGGGTTTAGCACAGTTGGTAGAGTGCTGCTCTGCACTTTCTGAGGACCTGAGTTTGATCCCCAGCACCACAAAAATGGGAGAAGGATGTGGCAGTCTACTCATGAAAACAATCCCTCAGCAATTAGCCATTGAAAACCCTATGAAGGTTGCTATGAGTCATACCCAACTTGACACACCTAACAACAACAGTGGCATAGCTTTCAACATCCCAGCAACATGCAACACCCCACAGCTGACAGACACATGGGGGATCACTTTAAATAATGAAACTAAAATGTTTTTTAAGTATGGGAATGATAAAACATATGTTGTTGTTGTTAGGTGCTACTGAGGTGGGCCCGACTCATAGTGACCCTATGCACAAGAGAAGGAAACACTACTCGAAACTGTGCCATGCCTGGCACTATTGTCAGTGCTTCTTTACCATTCATAGGGTTTTCAATGGCGGATTGTTTTCGGAGTGAGCTGCTAGGTCCTTCTCCCTAGCCTGCAGCATCTAGTATTCCCAGGTGGTCTCCCATCCAAGGACTAACCAGACCAACCCTGCTTAGCTTCAGAGATAGGCCTGATCAGATGCCAGGGTGCTATGGCTGCAGGTGATAAAAGATATACCATACTAATACTAGTGAAAAGAAAGCTAGATTCATTATGTTACTGTCAGACAATATAGATTTCAGAACAAAACATATTATCAGAAGGAAGCAGGATGTTCCACAACGATAGGGGGGTGAATTCATCAAGAAGACACAACAATCCCAAACATTTATACACCTAGTAGAATTCTTTAAAATATCTCAAGCAAAAAATGATAGAATTATTTGGAGAAATAGACAAATTGACAATTGTACTTTGATATTTCAATATTATTACAAATGATAGAATATGTATACCTAAGCCCAGAGAGACTGTAGAAGAATTTACCAACTAATCAGACCTAATTGCCATTTACAGAGCACTCTATTCAAAAGTATAAGAATACATACCTTTTTCAAGTACACACAAAATAGGACCATATTTTGGACCCCAAAACAAATTTCAATGAACTTTAAGGGGTTAAGGACAAAGTAAGTTTTCTGATCACAAGGGAATTAACCAGAAATCAATATCTAAAAGATATCTGCAGAATATCTAGGAACCAGGTAACATACTTCTAAGTAGACCATGGGTCAAAGTGAAACATTAAAAGGCAAAATAAAAAGTATTTTGAACTGAATGAAAAAAAAACCACAATATTTCAAAATCTGTGAGATGAAGTTACACACATACTCAGAGGAAATATTATAGTATTAGACACCTTACAATTTTAAAAAGTTCTAAAATCAGTGCTCATCTTCCATCTTAAGAAATTAAGACCAGAACAAATACAACTTGTGGTAAATGGAATAAAGAAAATGATAAAAATAAAAGCCAAAATCAATGAAATAGAAAACAAAAAATTATAGAGAAAAATCAAAATCAAAAGCTGATTCTTCAAATAGATTAATAAAGTTGATAATCTTCTAGCAAGAGTGATGATAAAAAGAAAAAGAAGACATGTATCACCATTATCAGAAATGAGAAAAGTAACATCACTACAGGCCCCATAGACACTAAAATGATAATAAGGGGATTCTGTGAGCAAATTTATACTAGTAAATTGGATAACTTAGGTGAAAAAACAAATTCTTTGAAAAGCATAA
>VMDO01042586.1:0-10458 GCA_007922755.1 Pedetes capensis | reverse complement strand
AGAGAGGGAGGGGAAGAGAGGGGGAGGGGAAGAGAGGGGGAGGGGAGAGAGGGAGAGAAGGAGAGGGAGAGGGAGAAAGGGCCTGGGGACAAGATCTACCCTTCAAGGAAAGGTTGAGGGGGAGGGTCTGGGGACAAGATCTAACCCTCCAAAGACATGCCTCCAGTGACTTCCTCCTAGCAGCCCATTCAGTCTTGAACTCATCAAGGAGCTAGTCTCTCCTTTATTAGAATCCTCCTGATCTGTCACCTTTCAATAGCATCACCAGCTGAGGAGGGAGCCTTTAGCACAAGAGCCTTTTTAGGTGACATTTTGTATCCAAACCATAACAGCGATGAAGATCGCCACTTACTAACGAGGAGACGGAAGCAGAACAGAAAGAGGCATCCAGACCCCACTCAGGCAAGGCAAGGCATGCGGGGAGTGGGTTCATTTACTCATTCACTAATTTCCCAATGGGCTGGGATTTAGCTCAGTGGGTAGAGCGCTGCACTGCAGTCTCTGAGGCCCCGAGTTCAATTCCCAGCACCGCAAAAATGGGAGAAGGGCCTGGCAATCCACTCCCAAAGCAATCCCGAAGCACTCAGCCATTGAAAACCCTATGAGGGTTGCTATGAGTCGGATACCGACTCGACGGCACCTAATAACAACAACAAATTTCCCAATGCTCTTACCAGGCTCAGTGCTAGGATGGTTCGATGCAACGGTAAGAATAAAAGTGAATGAGGTCTCAAGGACCCTACACCCTCTTGGGTTAAAACACACAAAATGGCTCACGCTCAGCTATTTTTGACCTGCAAGACTAGTATTCTTATGTGATCAACCTAAGAGCTACACCAAACACCAATTATTCCCAGGGGTTTCTCAACTGGGGCCTAGAAATCACCCTTGCTGACAGTCAGACCGTGCCTGAGTTCCCCCAGAGGAGCGCCGGAATCAAAATGAGCTTCTAGTGAGTCCCACAGCATACAGAGCCCACCTCCTGCACAGGACCAGGATGCCAGACTAGAACTGCCAGGCACTGTTGGCCACATAACCGCTGACCTTCCTCGGGTGTGGGTGAGGGGAGAAGAGCCAGGACTCCGGAGCACGTCATCGATAGGGGCTTAAAGTTTAAGGCCATAATATCCTTGAAATAAAAGCAGATCTTTAAAGAATGGGCATACCAAGGTCTGAGTAACCCAGACAGAAATTATACCTACCTCAAAATTGCTTGTCACATTGGTTCAAAGGCAAGTCAAAACCATATCACATTCCAGTTAAAACCAGGAGGAAATAGAGAACATTGTACAGCAATTATTCAAGGAATAACTATTTTCAAATCTGGTGAGTCAAAAATCTCAATAGGACTTAGAAAACATAAAGCAATTATTGAAGACCCAGGTTGATCATAAGAGAAATCTTCACAGCTGCCTCGCACTTTCGCACCCTGTTATGTGTCACGGACATTCAAGCATTCCTCCGTCACAGACTCCTGGGGGAGGCTAACAGATTCTCTGGATCATCCTGCGCATACCTTCACCCCAACCTCGGAATTGAGGATCTTCTGCAAGACACAGCCAGAAGCCCGGGGCTACTGATGTTCTGCATGCTGACTCTGGCTCTCTCAAAATGTGCAATTTAGGGTGGTTTCCACTTCTAATGGACCCTTTGGTCCTTCTCAGAACCCCAAACACAAACCAGGAGGGTGCTCCAACCTGAAGATGCTGCCACGTGGCCAGAGTAAGGGCCAGGCAGACCCCAGTGAGGCTGAACATTTCCAGCCTGACCTCTCTGATCCTCCAGGAGACCAGGCACCTGCAGTTAGAGGTGTGGAACAGGTGTGGAAGCTGGGGCTCCTTTCAGCCTTCAGGACTGCTTTGCTAATTTTCCTACAAGAAACACACTGAACAGTTTCCGGACACTCTTTCACAGCATATAATTTGTATGTCGATGTTGTTGGGTGTCATCAAGTAGGGTCCGCTGACACATACCGGTCCTATGTATAACAGAATGAAACCCTCCCTGACACGGTGCCATGCCCGGTACTATGTCAGGGCTTCTCTGCTATTCATAAGGTTTTCAATGGCTGATTGTTTCAGGATTGTATTGGGAATGGGCTGCCATGTCCTTCTCCAATTTTTGTGGTGCTGGGGATGGAACCCAGGGTTTCAGAGAGTACAGAGCAGCACTCTACCAATTGAGCTAAACTCCAGCCTCGTAATTTCTATAGAGTAGTTTTTAAAATTACTCATAATTTCTATATGGTCATGTTAAAAATGGGAGATGGACCTGGCAACCCACTCCCAAAAATCAATTCGCCATTGAAAACCCTATGAACAGCAGAGACGCATTGACAATAGTGTTTCCCCTGTTGTATGTCGGGTTGCTATGAGTCAGATACCGACTTGATGGCACTTAACAATAACAACAACGTTAAAAAGCCATAAATGCCTCAAGCCATGTGCTTTAGGCTACAAACATTAGTTGGTTCCAAACTCGAAAACCATGTTTTTCACTGTGAAGCTTGTACTTTTGTAATGTGTTTACTGCACTTAGGATTTTATGCCTTGTATCTATTTGGTCAGGGCTGGGATTTAGCTCAGTGGGTAGAGCGCTGCGCTGCATTCTCTGAGGTCCCGAGTTCAATTCCCAGCACCGCAAAAATGGGAGAAGGACCTGGCAATCCACTCTCAAGGCAATCCCGAAACAGTCAGCCATTGAAAACCCTATGAGGGTCGCTATGAGTCAGATACCAACTCAACGGCACCCAACAACAACAACAACATCTATCTGGTCACCTGCACACCATTAAATGGGATGCACCTGCCCACCCACCCATGCAGATGCATGTAACATCTCCATGATAAAAGCTGCTTGTGTAAGCCACCTTCTCTCCCTACCTCCTTTTTTTTTTTTACTGATATTACAATAGTTTTTTATTATAATTATAAACATATATTAATGGTACAAGTGGGATTTATTTGATGTTGACATATACAACATACATTGTGCATTGTCTGTCCACCTTTCTTTTCTCTGCTTCCCTTCTCTCTCCCCTGAATACTTCTTAGTCCCTAAAAGTCCCCTTTAATTTCCTTCTGTCCCCCTCCCATTGCCATCCTCATCTCCAGTGACAACTATCTCCTTAAATGAGTGAGATCATGTGGTATTCGTCTGTGTGTGCCTGGCTTGTTTCACCCAACATAATCCTCTCCAGTTGCTACATTTTGCTGCAAATGACAATATTTCATTATTTTTGTGGTTGAGTACTATTCCATTGTAAAAATACACTACATTGTCTCCATCCGTTCATCTTCTGCAGGACAGGCATGCTGATTCCATGTTTTGTCTGCTATGAGTAGTGCTGCAATAAAACTCTCAGTACAGGTATCTTTTCTGTATGGAGATTCCATCTCATTTGGCGCAGTGGGTTTGCTGGGTCATACGGTAGTTCTATTTTTCCTGCTTTTTGTAATGACTGCACAGTAGTTTCTTTTGAAGTTTTTCAGCCATTAACAAAGAACCACTCCTAGCTCACAGGCTCTTACGCTATTTCTCATCGCCACCTATGGCCAACAGTTGGACACTAGTCACGCATTTTAAAAGCTGTTTGCACTGGAAAGGACCTTCACCTTCGACTTCAGTGCTTTGCACCCTCAAAACCATACATCTGCAGCAGCTCAGAGCAGGCAGCTATGTGGATGGCGAGAGCGCAGCACTCGGCACAAAGTTTAACCTGAAGGAAAACTTTCTAGGAAAAGTCTGAAGCTTCTACAACCTTTCCTGAGAACGACGGGCAGTAGGGGGGGAAGCCTGCTTCAATGGCATTCCGGAACCAGGCCGGCGAGCCGGCAGAAGGCACGTGGCTGGTACAGAAGCCTGTGTGCCAGCTCTGCGCTAGGTACGGCATATGAGGTGTAGGGTGCAGTAGACAGGGCGGCCCAGCAGGATGCTGGCTGGGACATGTGCAAGGAAACTGCCTAATAGCACACGCCCAAAAAGAATCCCCAAATAACAAAATATTCAGCAGTATGGAGAACAGGTGGTAAGAAACCAGGATGCAGGAGCCCAAAGGAAACCAGCCGAGGCAGGACCCTGCAGAGAGCCCTGGGAATTAGCGGCCTTGCTCCCTTCAAACCTGGGGCTTCGGTGAGCTGCCAGCTTAGACGCTGACAGGCGATGGACTCCTGTGTGCCTGGCCTGACATGATCATCAACAAGTCTTTCCCCAGAATGAAGAGGGAAAAGGTGAGAAGGAACAGGGAGGCAGACTTCTGAGTGCCCCAGCTGGACATGGCCATCAACACATCTCTGCCCAGAACTAAGGGAGGAAAGATAAGGAGGAACAGGGAGAGGGGGGATGCCTCTATCACCTCTCCTTCTCCCTCCTGACAGATGATCCAGTAAAGAAAAGTCCTGAGTAAGATCCTCTTCCAAGGGTGGGCTGCTGGGGGTAAGAGGGAGAGGGGCTGCAAGGAGCCAGCTGGGGAATCCTTGGGGTGCGATCACCTCCATCAGCCACTGCTGGAGAACATCATGGCAGGATGCTGAGGGTTCACGTGCAACCCCCACATAAATGGCAAGGCATCCCCTTGGACCGGAATTAGAATAGGACAGAAAGCCACAGAGAAGCAGACACTGCATCCGTCTTGGGTGAGACATCCTGCAACAGACTTTTAGCACCAGGCAGCCTGTGAATGGAAATCTCGGACTCCCATCAGGCATCAAGGAGTGGTATTTAGAGGAACTCTTACCTGTCTGTAGGACCATTTGATAAGCCTCTCTGA
Source organism: Pedetes capensis (assembly GCA_007922755.1). Taxonomy (NCBI): domain Eukaryota; kingdom Metazoa; phylum Chordata; class Mammalia; order Rodentia; family Pedetidae; genus Pedetes; species Pedetes capensis. Next base: position 5,690 of record VMDO01042586.1, on the reverse strand, counting down.
AAGGTCATCTTGTTGGTAAGATTACAGAAAAAAGGAAGGCAGAACAAGAACTCCAAGACAGCAAGCCAAAATTTGCCAAATTGTATGTAGGGTCACTATGAGTTGGATACCGATTCGACTGGATATGGTCTTTTACAAGCCCATATCCAGTGGTGGACACGAATTATGATGTGACTCTCTTTGGTACATTAGTGTAAAAATCGACTTCTCTGTGGCCTCACTGAACAAGTAGAGGAAGCATCCACTGGGAAGGGCATCAAGTCACCAGGCTGCCCAGGGGGCCAGACCTGGATGGTTCCTTCTGCTTTATAGCCAATGGCATAGGGAAAGAAACCTTGGTGAACAGCAATGAGGTACTGCAGGGGAAAGCAAAGCAAACACTGGGGGTAGAAGGACAGGTAGCTGCAGCTGGAGACGGGGCTCTCAGGTTACAACAGAGCAGCATCACCCCACCCACAGAGACTCGCCAAGGTGCCCCCAGCCCCTTGCTCAGGACCAAACTGGACCTGGGAACCAACACCAGCCATCTGGAGCCCAGGATCACGCCAGGCCTCTGAGCTTATTTTCTCCCCACTCTCTCGCCCGGACCTTCCATAAGGAAAGAATGCTCTCCTGACGCAACCATCAACAAGGAAAGAACCCGCTCTCTGTCTGATCACTGATGAAGCAAGAACTCTCTCCTCGTGACCACCGAGACCACCAACACAGGTGTTTGCCCCTGGAAGGCAAAAGCGCCCGAGGCTTTTCCTTTCTCCCATCTCCACTGGCATCCCGAGGGCCAGGAGTCCACACCCCTCACCCGAGAGTCCCGAGTGAATTGTGTTTAGTATCTGTGTGTGTGGCGGTGCCGCCCATCCAAACATCCAGGCTGGACTGGTTTCCAATGCAAACCCCATTTGGTAACTGTCAGGTTCTCCAGTATGGTTAGAACGAACTTTCAGCTCTTTGAAGATGAAGCGTGCTTTCCGAGTTGCCCAAGGCCCTGATCTATACTGTGGCATTACGTTCACAACAACATATATTTGGAATCCCACCTAGCCCTGTGTAAACTGACTGTTGGCCCGCGCAGCATTTATAGATCCATCACAAGCTGTCATATTTTGGCAGAGGCAGGGTTCATGCAGGGTGTAAGAACTTTGAGGGAAAGGTCGTAGGAAAGTGAGTTTGGCTGTGAGGTGATGTGGAGCTTGGCGAGAGGCAAGAGACTGAGGAAAGAAAGATTGGGGACAATTTCTGAATATATCACGGTGGAGATGGGAAAGAAAGGGAATTTTTCAGAGGCTGGCAAGTCAGCCTGGGATTGTACGATTGAATAATCACACTCGGAGCACTGAGTGGGACCTGCAAGCGGCGCGGACGGCAGCCAGGGGGAAGCATCCAGAGGACATCTGGGGAAATGCCATCAAATATTAACATCAAGGATCCTCCATGGATCCAAGCACTTCTGTTGGACGAGCCAGTCATTCCTCCACTGTACCTGACCCCAGGGATACTCTGTTAATGAATGACCAGCTAGAGAGTGCAAGAAAAATAGTGCCTGCCCACAGACAAGGAGCTCTTCCTCCGGGGCTTACAGAGACTGAGTTATGGAGAGCACAGCGTGGCTACGGTCCAGCCTTCATCCTGACGCCGGTGAAAAGATGACTTTGACAGGAAGGTGTCAGCTCAAGTTCTGGTGACTATGGCAATCACAGGCTGAGCGATGACATGTTACAGGACGATGCCAGCTGTCCTGTTCTGGCAGAGGATTAGCCCGGCCTCAAGGCCAGATGCACCAACAGAGGCTGAGATGCCCCCTCCCTCTGCAGGAAGTGGGAGCGGCTTCTGGGACTCGGAGCATTAACCAAACCAAGCAGGGCTCCCCACTGATCCCTGTTCCCTGTGCTGCCCTGTTGTTGTTGTTAGGTGCCATCGAGTCGGTATCCGACTCATAGCGACCCTCATAGGGTTTTCAATGGCTGATTGTTTCGGGATTGCCTTGGGAGTGGGTTGCCATGTCCTTCTCCCGTTTTTGTGGTGCTGGGAAACGAACTCAGGACCTCAGAGACTGCAGAGCAGTGCTCTACCAACTGAGCTAAATCCCAGCCCTGTGCTGCCCAAGCCACTGCCAATTGCATTCATATCCCATTAACCAGGCAAAGGGGACTGGAAGGTGGCACCCAGGAAAATGGGAAAGGCTCTGGTGAACCAGCCAATGCCGCAAAACAAGTGGTTGCTCCAGCCGCCGTTTCCAGGATTCCCACGGCTGCCCCCAAGTGGCCCTCCGTCCACTATTCACGAACCCTCTGGAGAAGGAAGCCTTTGAAGAGGTGCTGTGGCTCTGTGGGCCCTGTGTGGTGTGTGCCACACCCCTGCGCCGTGCTCCGTTTCCTCACAAGTTCCATGTCTCTGGTGAGTTGGAGGCCGAGTTGCACACCAAGGTCCAACGGAGCCCTGAAACAGGGCGTGTATACTTTAACACGGCTGGGGATTGGCTCAGTTGGTAAGGAACCCCTCTGCACTTTCTGAGGACCAGGGGTCCATCCCTGGCACCACAAAAATGGGAGAAGGATATGGCTGTCCACTCCCGGAACAATCCTGACGAAAACCAATCAGCCACTGAAAACCTACGAATAGCAGAGAAAAGCTAGTACCAGGTGCGGCACAGTGTCAAGGAGTGTTTGGTTCTGTTGTATATAGTGTGGCTGCGAGTCAGACCCGACTCAACGGCACCTGACATAACATATGTATGCTGGGCCGGGGTTCAGCTCCGTTGGCAGAGTGCCACTCTGCACTCTATAAAGCCCTGGGTTCCATCCCCAGCATGGCAAAAACAGGAGGACATGGCAACCCACTTCTGAAATGATCCCAAAACAATCAGCCACTGAAAACTATGAGGGTCACTAGGAGTCGGACCTGACTCCATGGCACCTAACAAGAATATGTATGTATGTGTGTGTGTGTTTATATATATATATATAGTTGTTGTTGCTGTTAGGTGCCATTGAGTCGGTATCTGACTCATAGTGACCCTCATAGGGTTTTCAATGGCTGATTGTTTCAGGATTGCCTTGGGAGTGGATTGCCAGGCCCTTCTCCCATTTTTGCAGTGCTGGGAATTGAACTCGGGACCTCAGAGACTGCAGCACAGTGCTCTGCCAACTGAGCTAAATCCTAGCCATATACATATATATGTATATATATATATTTTTTTTTCTATTGGTTCTGTTCCTCTAGAGACTCCTGACTGGCCCCTATCTGCCTCTGGTCCTGTGCTTCCCAGCAAAACCCCTCTCCTCCCTGCTCAGTCACCACATGGAGAGGAGACCTGGGAAGTGACAGGCTCCTGCCTCCACTCCAGGCCATCCCGCTGGCCAGGGTCGAAGGTGTCCTCCAAAGCTCATGTTAGGAAATTTTATCCCCAGTGCAACAGGCAACAGTGCTGAGCCATGGAGGCTTTAAAAGGTGATGAGGTCATGAGGGCCCTGCTCACACTCTCTCTCTCACACTCTCTCTCTCTCCTTTCGCTCACACTCTCTCCTTTCTCTCCCCCTCTCTATCTCTCTTGCTCTGTCTCTCGCTCTCTTGCTCTGTCTCTCGCTCTCTTGCTCTCTCCTGCTCTCTCGCTCTCTCTCACACTCTCGCTCTCTCATTCTCTCGCTTTCTTTGTCCCTATCTCTCTCGCTCTCACTCTCTCTCGCTCTCACTCTCGATCTGTTCTCTTGCTCTCTCCTCTCTATCTCACTCGCTCACTCTCGCTCTCATTCATCTCTTTCTCTCTCACTCCTTCTTGCTCTCTCTCTCTCTCGCTCTCTATCTCTCACTTTCTCTTGTGCTCGTGTGCTCATGCTCGCTCGTGCTCTCTCTCTCTCTCTCTCTCTCTCTCTCTCTCTCTCTCTCTCGCCCTCCCTCCCTCCCCCTGACCCCCCCATCTCACTTCTGGCCACGAGGTGAGCAGGTGTCTTCCGCCACACACTTTCACCATGATACACTGTCTCACCAAAGACCCAAAAGCAATGAAGCCAACCAGTTATGAATCGAAAGCTCTAAAACCGTGAGCCAAAACAAACCTTTTATCTTTATAAGTGGATTTGTCCCGAGTGCTTGTTACAGTAACGTAAAGATGACTTCTAAATGCTCCCCCGTCTACCAATAGCACTGGTCCGGGGAGCGAACCTGCACCATGTGGATCCATGGGGTGCACTGTCCAGAAAGTAAGAAGAATCACCAATCTATACAAAAAAGAAAACTCAACTAGAAACAGGGGAACACAATGTCAAGTTTACCAAAGAGGACATTTGAGTGGCCAATAAGCATATAGAAATGTGTTCATCCCCCTGGTAAGATGGAAATTAGTCATGAAAACCACAGAAGACACCAGGAATTTCATCAGCATCAGTTTGGAAAAATATTTAAAATCTTCAACACCAGGTGTTAACTAAGGGTCTAAAATAATGAATCTTCTACACTCTGCTCATCCATTTCTAGTGTAAATTTAAATGGCATACTTTGGTGTACCATTTGGCAGTATCTTTTTAACCCCAAATCTCCTGGTGACTCTAACCTCAGAACAACCCTTGGCCCTGCACACTCTAAAGAAAGAATTAGACGAGTAGAGATCTACATAAAATGTTCCTGCAGGGCTCTTTTAAGTAGCAAAACCCTGGAAATAAACTAAATATCCCTCAAAAGAATATACAAAGGCATATTATTCAGCTATAATGGAGTGGAGTATCATACAACTGATAAAAGTGTATCTATGTATTAACATGAATAAACATAAAAATAGTATTTGTTGAACAGGATGTTGGTGACAGTGCAGCTTATGGCACTTATATAAATTTTAAAAACATATACAACAATGTTGCATAATTTTAACAGATTAACAGATACATGGTAAACATAAATGTATGCATGGGAATGGTAAACACTCAATTTGCAAGAGTAATTGCCTTTGGAAATGGGAGTCTCATCTGTGTGTACAATTTTGTGGTTCTTTAAGAAAACCTGATGCAAACATAGCACAAAGATAGGCTTCTTTTTCCGATCAGGTTGGGAGCGGGCGTAGCTGTGCATTTCATTTACTGTGCTGTTGTTTGGTGTTCTCTGTGTGTTGTTCTAGATGTACAGCTAGTGGCTTCAAGGGCAAGTTCTGGAGCCAGCTTGCCTTGCTGAGAGTCCTGGCCCTTGAATGGAATAGCTGTGTGACCTTGGGTAAATTACTGAAGGTGTCTGTTCTTCAGTTTCTTCACCTGCAAAGTAAGGATACTAATAGTACCTACTTCAGAGGACCATTTTGAACATGGAATGAGTTAATGTACAAAGTCAGATAGCCCAGTGATTAACACACAGCAAACCCACAATCAACATTACCTATTATTAAGAGATTAAAAATATATATTTAAAATGTTAACGAAAGCACAAGATGCAGAATGGGTTCTATTTACCCAAAATTTATATTTTATACATGCATACCTCTAAGGTAAATACAGGAAAAATAAACCATGAGATGATATACCTTTCAGCACACCTCTGCGGAGGAGGTAGGTAATAAGATTTAGAAAGATGATATCCACTACTCCATCCATAAAAACAGCAAACAGGTGTGCTGGCTGGGATGGTGCACTCCTGTAATCCCAGTACAGGGGAGCCTAAGGCAGGAGATTTGTGAGTTTGAGGCCAGCCTGGAGTACATAGGGAGGCCCTCCCCC
>VMDO01042585.1:0-10464 GCA_007922755.1 Pedetes capensis | reverse complement strand
TTGTTGTTAGGTGCCGACTCATAGCGTGTCCGACTCATAGCGACCCTTATAGGGTTTTCAATGGCTGACTGTTTCGGGATTCCACTAAGAAGGCATAAAAGGTTTCGTTGTTGTCTTATTTCTAAGACAGTTCTTTGGCTGAGGAACAAGTGGTAGGCTCACTCACATAAAATGCAACCAATTAATCAGATAGTATACACAATGATAGGTATGACGTCTGTTCCCATTTTGATGGGGAGAGATTTAAAATGGGAAAACTCATGATTTGGAAGGGGGAAGGAGGAGCTTGTCCCATTGGAGGGAAAAGAGGAACACCAGGGAAGCCAAGAACAGAAAGCTACAAAGGAGCCTGGGTAGAACAGGAGGCGGGTACCGTGTCATCTCTGGGAGGAGTCGGGACATCTAAACTTTAGAGTGGGCAGTTTCTGTCTGGATGTTGTGGCCTGGACAGTCTCTTACCCAATCAGGACTCCATCAGTTTCCTGATCTAGACAACAAGGACGCTTACTAGATTTACCTCCATAACCTCTTCCAACGCTGACTTCCTTGTTTTTATGCACATCCTGATGAGCCTCCAGGGTAAATCCTCACAGGATCAAAATAGAACAGGCCGTTTTGGGGCACATTTTGTACTGAAAAGATCAACCGCAAACCACAAGGCCAGGGAGCACAGAACAGTAAATTTCATTTCCGTTGGCCTTCCAAACAAGCACGAACATATTAAAGGGAATCCTGCGCTAAGCATGCTGCCCAAACCCCATCTAGGGTTACAATCATCTATTTTCAGTCACAGAACACAAGCTGAGGCTGCCAAAGTGCCACAGGCTTTGGGTGTTGCACATCTATATCATGAGAATACACAAGGCTTCTCAGGGCTTAAAAATGTTTCAAGAGTCTTCAAAAGTGTTATTAGGGAATCTGCAGCTATAGTGGGGTGGCTTTTGGTGAAGGAGCTTGTAAAAACTTTCTCAACCAACGTACATTTATTGATTGCCCACTGCACACCAGACATAATGTAAAACAACTGCTCATAAAGTTTCTGTGGTTCAAGGGGAAGAAGGCTGAAACAGGTGTTGTTCCTTCCAAACGAAATACTGTAATCTCTATGTAGAAGATATACATGCCTGCCAATGTCTGCACAATCGGTTAAAACTGAATCTATTCAACATCACTTTCCTCTTCTATTTCCTTTCTCCATTTTAGCCCAGTGCAATATCTCCACGTCTGCCTGTCTCTGGGGATATGTTCTCCCTATTTTTCTGCACCTCCACCAAATTCAACTTCAACTCCACTTCCTTCTTTGCTATCTTCCCCCATCCAGTCCGACAGGATTGAGTCTCCCTGACTTCTCCACGATATATTTTCCAAAATGCTCATGTTTGCCCATGTGCCACTTTGTATTATCTTAGTCTCATTTGTATTAATTCTCTCGTTTCAACTTATGACAAATTCTGTGGGTAAAGAACTATCTCATTCTTTCATGTTTTCCAAAATAAATGACTCTAGGTAAAAGGGTTCTGGCTGCTATCTTTGCTTACAGCTAGACAGAAACCACAGCACAGTACAGAATGCAAAACTTGAGTCTCAAGGGTTCAGCCTTTCAGCAGCTGTACACTAATCTGAGTTGAACACAACCAGCAGCACTTCAAAGGGTTTTTGCCTCAGCCTTTCTATGACTATGAAGGGGTATTTGGGCCACTGTCTGTCTGTTTGGTTCCCCTGGATAAGGAATGGTAAATGGCCCTTCCTTCAGGAAGAGCCTGGCTATTCATCACAGAATGTGTATAGAGCAGGGGCTCTGAGCTTTATTCAAGCTCTGTCTGCTGTCAAGATCCAGGCAGGGCAGGACAGGTAGGGCTCAGGCTGGTGGACAAGGCCCTCCAGAAGTCAATTCACAGCTCAGCAAATGAGTCAGACCAGGAGACAGGGAAGAAGTCAGCAGAAAGCTATAGTATCTGTTCAGCCTCAAGGACAAGGAGCCAGAACTGAAGGAGCCTGTGGTCACTGATGTTCTCTGACAAGGACACAATGGGGCAGCTTTTTGTGTGGAAAGGTGACAGGGCACACACAAAAATGGGAACACAAGAGTCACAGCAGCAGTGATGAGAACACACACACACATACACACTCACACAAACACAAACATACAGAGAACACAGGATCAGACATTTGATCACAGGCAGCACCATTGAGAAGCATCAGAAAGGCAGCTAGATGACAAAAGTACATGCTTGTGTACGGAGAAGAAGGTTTACACTACAGACTGAAACTGGTCACTAAAGCCAGGCGCAATGGCGCACATCTGTAAATTCCAGAGACTCAGGAGGCCAAGGCAGGAGGATCATGAGTTTGACGTCAGAGTAAGTCAGCAAGACACTGCCTCAAAGTTTTTTTATTTTTATTTTTTTCTCCTTTTACTGGTAAATGCTAGTGGAGTGATACAGCTTTGGCTTTTTCCATTATGCAACTATTACCTCACTTTTGGTTACACTGTTATCAATTTACAACGTTTATGAAGACTTTTCACTAATATGTGGTAAAATGCAAATGCATATTTGGGTCCTATTCCCCTATTTTTCTAATGTATTCATGAAGTTGCATCATTTACATTGAGATTATCCTCTCCCCCTATATCCCTCTACATTGGTTCTTCTCTTCATCACACCTTCTGCAATTTTCACTTCCTTTTGCTAGTTCCCTCCCTCCTTCTTTCTACTCTTTATATTGTCCCTTCTTTGCTAAATTTAATTGTGCATCAAAATAAATTTTTGTGTGTGTGGTACTGGGGGTTGAACCCAGGGCCTGGCATTTGTATGCTTTTCAAGTGCTGTACCACTGAGCTGCACCTCCAGGCCATTCTTTTTACTTTTTGTGACAGGGTCTCACTAAATTACACAGACTTCCTCTGGTCTCAAATTTGTGATCCTCCTGCCTCTGCCTCCCTAGTCACTGGGATTACAGGGGTGCACCACTGCACCCGGCTCAGAATAAAAAATTTAAAAGTGGCTAGAGGTGCAGCTCAGTGGTAGAGCACTAACCTAGCATGCAAGAGGCCTTGAGTTCGACACCCTAGTACTGAAACAAAACAAAGCAAAAACCCAAAAACTAGTCACTAATAGTTTGCAAGTGGCAAAGCCACAGAGACCACCTTAAACTTAAGATTTCTCACCAAGACTCTCGAAAGAGTACATTTAACCTCATAAGAATAATTCTGCATGGCTTCAATTAGTTACATCAATGACTATATCAGTAGTTTTTGTTGTTGTTGTTGTTGTTGTTTTGGTGTGGTTTTTTTGCATATTTAGGTCTTTCATGGGTTCTCCTTTATAAGCTCCCTACATAGTCCATTTTCTCTAGAACTCCTTACTTTGTGATGGTGGATGGGCAGGCATTCATTCCCGCTGGTGATTACATAAAGAATCTGAAAAACCTATTTAGAGCCCCAAGAAAGCCTACCATGGCTCCAAACACCTGTGGCTACTTTTGAAATATGGCACTCATTAAGCCAAAGCCAGTATCTTCTAAAGATAGCTAGGTAAAGATATCGTCAGCTCTTAGCCACTTTCTCCTGACAGCTGTCCTTTGAACCAGAGTGGCACTTGGCAACAACTAAAAAGTCACACTCTATATTATTTGGGCTAGCAGAGGCAAAGTAGGGAAGCTGAAAGCAGACTTGTGGGAAATCATTAACATTCTAGGGGGACATTAATAAAAGATTTTTCTCAGTTTAACATCTCTCTGCTACTGCACCTGTCTCCGACTTCTTTTCATATTTATCTTATTGTGTCAACATGCTGGGTAGGAAAGCCAACAGGACAAATTCATTCTGTGCACCAAAGAGCAAATGCTTCTTGTGTTCCCAGAATGAGTAGGCTGTTGCGGGTTTTAAATGATGCCCTGGCATCTATTATAGCCTAGAGGTCTTTTCCTTGATGACTCTGATTTACATCACAGTTCCAGCTGCCAGGAAGGATTCTGCTAAATTAACTGTCTCTTTTGTTCCTCCCTGAAACCTGAATCGCCAGGCAATTCAGTCTTCAGTTATCACTCTTGTAACTTTTCCACTGATTATACAATAAAGTTCAGAAACAAGGAGATTGCTTCAATAGCAACACAAGTGTTCACTTTCATTTCTATAAGGGAAGAAATGCAGGCAGTATGTGGAACCAGCCCAGAAAAAGAGGTGTTAACTTTACAACAATGATAAAACATGCACTTTAATAAAGACACAGAACGTAAACCAAAGAGTAGGGGTTGGGGATGTAGCCCAGGGGAAGAACACTTGCCTAGCATGTGCAAGGCTAAAGAATAGGAATTTGCGTTGGTTTGATATAGAAAAACAATGGTCTAAATATAATCAATATAATAGTTACTAGACATAAGCTACGGGCTGGGATTTAGCTCAGTTGGTAGAGGGCTGCTCTGCAATCTGAGGTCCCAGATTCAATTCCCAGCACCTCAAAAAAGGGAAAAGGACCTGGCAATCCACCTCCCAGGCAATCCTGAAGCTATCAGCCATTGAAAACCCTATAGGGGTAGCTATGAGTCAGACATGACTCCACGGCACCTAACAAGATATAAGTTATTGAGCAAATAAAATTGAAGAAGTCCGTGTTCAGAAAAATCACAACATTTTATAGTCATTCTTAAACTGTTCTGCATAAAAGGGAAAAATCTGCCTTTCTCCTGTTTTACATCCCAGATTTTCTCTTATTGGTCAAAATATCCATATCATCCAGTTCCCTAAACCTTCTCCCAACAGTGTTTACCATTGCCTGTGAAGGATGGGGAAGCTCCTGCCCAGACCAAATGGCCAGTGAAACTTTCCACGGTTAATCATGGGCCAGTAGTAAGGTCCAAGCATCACACTGGATATGCAATTAGTTCTTTTATGTCTACTTATAGTGTGACTACCATGACATGAGAATAAAATTCCACTCGTTAAATTGTTAAATTCCATTCGCATCACTGTATGTGAGTTCTATATCCTAGTAAATCTGCTGAACCCTTCCTTAATATTAGATTTATCTTGCATTTGAATGCATAAGCAGAAGGTCAGAAAGTGACCACTGTTATTAAAAGAGAGGCAAAAGTCTTTGGTTAAGAAATCTGTAGGGAGGCCTGGCACAGTGGCACACACACCTATAATTCCCACACTTGAGACTGAAATAGGAGGATTTCAGAGTTCCAGGTGAGCCTGGGCTACACTGAAAGACTCTTTCTCAAGAAATAAGCAAGCAAACAAATGGCAACAACAACAACAATAATCTATAGTGTAAAGAAATCAAATCCATGTAATAAACCATTGTTTGTACTTGAAGAAATGCCTACTTTCGTCTTGTTCTTTAATCTTCATTTTCTACACCATGGTACCTGCAAACTACTTCTTGGTGTTATATAGTTGATTCCATAGTAAGTGTCAGTCCCTCTGATTTTTCTCCTGACTCCAGCCCAGTTTTTATCGAGCTTTATTTCCAGTCCTCCATCCCATCCCCCATTTGTCTGGGTGATTTGCCAGATGGAGTTGAAGGTTCCAAACTTTTGGTTTTCTTTTCTTTTCTTTTCTTTTCTTTTCTTTCTTTCTTTCTTTTTTTGTACTGGGGGGATGAACCTAGGGCTCATGCATACTTTGCAAGTGCTCTACCACTAAGCTGCATCTCCAGATTCTTTTAAATAAATTTTTACCTTGAGAATAAGGTCTCGCTAAATTACGCAGACTGTCTCTGCCCTGGAACTTGCAATCCTCCTGCCTTCCCAGTCACTGAGATTGCAGGCATCTGCCACTACACCCGGCTGGAAAGTTCCAATTTCTAATCCTCTAATGCCCACGTCTTTCTAGAGGCCAGCCCTATCCTGAGTCAATATAGGATCCATTAGCATAAACTCAGCTGTGATTTTAAGGATTTGTTATGAGTAACTATGAATATTCTCAACACTTAGGTAACACTAAGGGTTTGGGGTCTCTGAAGAACAGGGGACAAAGATCAAATGCATTTCATATTTTACCAAAGTAATATTTCGTTCAGTTGCCCTCCACATACTTGTGGATTTTTAATTTTTATTTGCTCTTTAAAGAGTCATCTTCCTCAATCCCCAGTACAAGGGGAAAAAATAAATCATCTCCCTGAGGGCAGGGATCGTGTTGTTTATTTCTTAGAATCTGTTCAATACCAAGTTTCATAAGCTCTGAATAAGCATGGACTGTTTAAAGCTAAAACATTACCACCAGTCATATGTATGAAAAAATTATTCTTACAGGAAAAGATGAAATAGGAAACATCCAGGTTTCTCTGAAATTTGGTGGAGAAATTTGTGCTGTAGGTATAACCCCCAAAAGCCTCAAGCTGATAATACAAAGTTAACTGTGCTTTTAAAAAAGAAAAGTTCTCATACACTGCCTTATAGCTTGTTCAGATCCATGGGCTAATAGAAAGCTACCCCATGTTTGTTCGCTGCCACATGAAAAAGATAATTTTGTTGCTACCACATCATAAACCCCTGGATTCAAAAGTCCAACAGAAAAATATGTTTTGATGTTGTTATCATCACCAGTAAGAGCCATAGTGGGAGGAAGAATAGCCTCATTCTCTCCGAGTGCTGATACAAAGGCTATTTACCATTTTGAGAAGCCTCTGTGCCAAGTGCGTCACAATATCCCTTTTATTAAATCCTCACCACAAGTGCCATGTAATGTGCAGGAAAAGTCATTGGTCTGTTGAACAACAAGAATGCGCTCAGGAGACCCGGAGAAGTTACATGCGGGACTTGACTATCGTAGGACAATCGGCAATAACTGGAGCTGGAACTCCCAGCTCTTATGTCCTGCGTAGAGCCCTGGGAAAACCTAGGAAGGTCTTTCTTCAGCATAGCCTGGGACATCTTTGCCACCACCTCATTGCTTTAGACCTGTGGTATGGTAGCGCTGAATATCAACTCAATCCAACAAATTTTCATGGGGTGCCCAGTAACACTAGACACCATGCCAGACAGGGGGAAATACAGAAGTAAGTCTGACCCACCTGGCCTCTGTAAAGGGCTTGGTGCCCAAGAGGAACTTATAAAGGAGGAGCATGGGACCATCTTTGGAGAACAGCAAGAAAAATCAAAATGTCTACATTTACTTAATTAATTGATTTATCTTATCTTTAAAGAGATTTTTTTTTTTTGGTACTGGGGGTTGGACCCCCAAGGCCTCGCGTTTGCATACTCTGCAAGTGCTGGACCACTGAGCTCCACCCCCAGCCGACTTTTTACTTTTTGAGACAGTCTTGCTAAGTTATGAAGATTGCCTCTGGTCTTGAACTTGCGATCCTCCTGCTTCCGCCTCCCGAGCCGCTGGGAAGCAGGGTATGCCACTGCGCACGGTTCTTAAAGAGATTCTTAATGGGTCTTTTTTGTGTATGTTTATGAATATGTAATACATTAGAACAGTACTATGTATGTGTGCCTGCAGTCGTAGCCCTGTGGCATCTGATCCCGGTCAGATCTCGGAAGCTAAGCAGGATAGGGCCTCATTAGTACTTTGATGGGAGACCACCTGGGAACATCAGGTACTGTAGGCTTGGGAAAAGGACCTGGCAACCCACTCCCAGAAATCAATCCTCCATTGAAACCCCTATGAATAGCAGAGAAGCACTGACAACAGTGTTTCACCTGTTGTACACAGGGTCGCTAAGAGTCGGATACTGACTTGATGGTACCTAACAACAACAACATATATGTAACTTAAACTAACATGACTGTATTGGGGAAAAAGTACATCAAAATATTTTTATAAGCAGAAACACTGGAAAAATCACTGGACTACCAGATTCTTTGAACTTTTCCTGAACATGACATGTAAGACTTTCTGTTTACTCTTGTCTCTGCCTAAGGTGCCTCTCACTTCCTGCCTCTGTTCCTGGTAAATGGTTTCCAGCCCAGCTCAGCTGTCCTCTCCTGGGGAAGCCTCTGTTATCCCCCTCCCCCAGGCACAGGCTGTACCTTACACCCAGCGATCCCATGGTTTCCTGGACATCTTCTACTACAGAAATCATCACGATGGTTTGTAACCATCAGTCCACATGGCCACCGCTGGCCCAAGCTGGCTGGGACTTCTGGCTGTGAGCTCTTTCAGGGCACAATTCTGGCAGTTTCCACAATTGTCCTCAAGGGCCAACATGGTGTCCAGTACATAAGAGACTCTCAGAATTTTTGTGAGAAATAGATTCACAATTTTTTCTTTCTAATTGCAATGGAAGAGAATTGAAGTTTCACACATCCAGTTAAACAGTGTATTTTACTTCCTCCTTTCTCCAGCTGTGGAGGGACAGGGTGCCCCCACGAGGAAGGCTGTGTGTGTCAGGGTGTTAGACTACAGCCTCTGACTCCCAGGGAGTAGAAAACTTAGAGCTGGGTGGTGAAAATGCTACACATTTTAAATTTGCCAGTAAGGGTGACCCAGTTTCAACCCTGGATTAATGATGGAGACTAAGCATTGCTAAAACTGTTGTTGTTGTTGTTAGGTGCCATCGAGTCAGTATCCGACTCATAGCGACCCTCATAGGGTTTTCAATGGCTGACTGTTTCGGAATTGCATTGGGAGTGGATTGCCAGGCCCTTCTCCCATTTTTGTGGTGCTAGGAATTGAACTCTGGGCCTCAGAGACTACAGCGCAGCGCTCTACCCACTGAGCTAAATCCCAGCCCATGCTAAAGCTGGAGGGGCAGAAATCAGAAACTGAGAAAGATGCAGTGTTTGGGTGGAACTATCTTGAGAAGATGCCTGTAAGACTCAGGGGAAGAGAGCACAGGCCTGAGCTGTGACTCTCGAGTTAGCCTGGATTCCTCACAAACCTTTAATAGTGTAGTGCTTGCTTTGGCACAACACTTATACTAAAATTGGAACCATATAGAGAAGATTAGCATGGCCCCTGTGCAAGGATGGCATGCAAATTTGTGAAGCTTTCTTTTCCTTTCCTTTTCCTTTTCTTTCCTTTCCTTTCTTATCTCCTCCTCCCCTCTCGACAGGGTCTTGCTGTTCTGGAATTTGCTGTGTAGACCAGACTGGACTTGAACTAGTGCAAATCCTCCTGTCTTAGCCTTCCAAGTGCTGGGATTACAGGTATATGCCACCACGCCTGGCTATGTTCCATATTTTTAACCAGAAAGGACCTATGTAGCAAAAGATAACAGACTGAAGAGAAGGGGAAGAGGGAAAAAAGAAAGGATAATGGGAGAAAGGAAAGGAAATATCACAAATTTTGCCCTTAAGGCACAATCTGATTGGATGGATGGATGGATGGATAGATAGATAGACAGACAGACAGAGACACAAACAAAATATGCAAGTAGAAAGGGGACCATTGGTGGGGAACGGGGGTTGGGGTAGTGGAGTCATGACAGTGTAATGGAGGTGAACGTGAGCAACGTACAATGATATGCATGTATGAAAATGGCATAATGAAACCCATTAGGTTGTACACTAAAAAACTACTAATATAATAAGATTATTAGGGGAAAATAACTTTCATAGTTAACATGATGAAGTAGGGTAGGGGGGAACTAAGACTGTCAGCTCTCATCCCCACTCTGCTACCAATTCAGATGGCTAAGTAAGAAGCTCATAAAGGGGCTAGAATAGATGGTCACTAATTCCTTCAAGCCTAAAGTTCGACTACTTCACAAGGTTGATGCTATGAAGATGGCATGTTGCCCAGCCATGGTACAAAAAGCTTTCAAGAAGACCTGCCTGGTGCTGTATCCTGTGCCTCTAATCCCAGCAACCGGAGAGGCTGAGGCAAGAGGATCACAGTTCAAGACCAGAGACAGCCAGTGTAACTTAGCCCATCTCAAAATAAAAAAATAAAAAAGGGGCTGGGGTACAGTTCATTGGGGGAAATGCTTGCCCAGGATGAGCAAGACTCCAGGTTCAAACCTCCAGTTCTATAAAAAATAATAAGACCTTCATTAAGGTGTATGTTAAGGCAACTAAAGTTTTTTGTACCTCACCTAGTGAATGAATATTAATTGAACACTTACTGTGCTGTACAGTAGGCATACAGTAATGAAGGAGGTACACAAGTACTCTGCCTTCCTGGAGTACACAATTTAGTAAACTTCATTTTCTTTGTCTCCAAGTGGAAAGGTTCTCTCATGCCTAAACCCCCTGAAATTTGATGATTCATTGTAAACTCCAAATTGATATGGCCCTGAGGTTTGCTTCTTTGATTTCATGTATTTTTAAAAATTCCCCTGAACACATCAGAATTCTAGAACTTAATTTTAGCCATAAAATAATCCCTTATTCAATTTAAGATATTTCCCCTCTCCCTCCTTCTCTCTGTCTCTCTCTCCCTTTCTCTTTCTTTCTCTTTCTTTCTTCCTTCCTTCCCTCCCCCGGCCCCCTCACTCTTTCCCTCCCCTCCCCTCCCTCCTTTTTCTTTCTTTTCTTTCTCTTCCTCCTCCTCTCCCCCCTCTTCTTCTT
>VMDO01042584.1:0-10461 GCA_007922755.1 Pedetes capensis | reverse complement strand
ATTTATTTATTTATTTATTTATTTATTTGAGATTTGGTGTGAACGCATGGCCTCAAGCATGCTAGGTATGGGCTGTGTAACTGATCTTCACCCATAGCCTACATGCTTTTGGTCATCCTACCTATGAAACAATATAGTAACCCTCATTTGTCTGTCTTCTTCCACTCAATAGTGTTTGTGAGATTTTGCTAGCCATATGCTGGCTGTTCCTTTTTGCTGTGGTGTTGTATTTCCATGTTAAAATATGCTACAATCCATTCATTGTAGTGGGCATGGACATTAGATTGTTTAGTTCTTGGCTATGATGAATAATGCTGCATGGACAATCTTTCATATCACTTGGTGCCCACATGCCTGCGGCTCTTGGGTGTATATGCAGGAGTGGGTTTCTCGAACCAAAGGGCATATGGGTTATTTTTTTTTCAGTACTCGGGGGTCGAACATAGTGTTTCATACATGCTTTGTAAGCACTGTACCATTGGGATGCACCTCCAGCTCCTTTATTATTTTTTATTTTTTGATGCATTATCTCATTAATTTATGCAGGCCACCTCTGGCCTTGAACTTGTGAACCTCCTGCCTCTGCCTCCTGAGTCATTGGGATCACATGCACGTGAGGATTTTCCACTTTAGCAGATAATGCCAGACTGTATTCCAGAATGGTTGACCAATTTACATTTCTGCTAGTTGTGTATGAATTTTTCTTGCTCCACATCCTCCCAAATATCTGGTATGGTCAGTCTCCTAATCTTCTTTAATTTTAGTCTTTCTGTTGGATATGTAGTGGTTTCTTTCAGTTCATGTTTTTCTAAAGATTAGCGAGTTTGTGCCCCTGTTCACAAATTAACTGGATGTTGAATATCCTCTTTATTGACATGTCTAAGTCATGTCCATTTTTCTTTTTTTCCTTTCTTTCATTCTTTTTTCTTTTCTTTTCTTTTCTTTTTTTCAGTACTGGAACTTGAACCCAGGGCCTTATACTTTCTAGGCAAGTGCTCTATCACTTAGCTGAAACTCCAGCCTCTTTTTTATTGTTATTTATTTAGATTTTAATTTAGCAGTATTTGGGGGATGAACCCAGAGTACTGAACATAGAACACTTTGCAAGCACTCTACTGCTAGCTGCATCCCCTAGCCCATTTTTAATTTGTTTATCTTAAGATAGAGTCCTGCTATATTATGCAGGCTGCCTCTGGCCTTGAACCTGTGGTCCTCCTGCCTCTGCCTTTGGAGTTGCTGGGATTACCAGCATGAGCCATCATGCCTGGCTCTCTTTTTATTCTTTATTTTGAGACAGGGTTTTACTAGTCCTCCTCAGCCTGAGCCTCTCAAGTCTCAGGGATTTTAGGCACATGCTGCTTGGCTTCCATTTTTCTACTGTGTTGCAAATATTACTGATTTGTAGGAATTTTACAAACATTCTGGATATAACTTCTTTATCAGTTTTACATGTCATATATCCCTTAACTCCGCAGTTTGTTTTGTCTCTCTCTTCCTCTCCTCTTTTCTCTCTTTTGGCAGTGCTGAAGATTGAACCCAGGGCCGCATACATGTTAGGCAAACATTCTATACTGAACTACATCTCCAGTCTCTGCCTCCACTCTATTAATACTGCTTTCTTGGAAGTTTGTAATTTTAATGCAGTCAGATTAGTGATTTTTTTTGTTGTCTTGTTTAAAAATGTTGTACTCTTCTATGTACAATAGTCCAAAGTTGGAAATATCCTAAAATGTCCGTCAGTATATGAACAGATAAATTATATTTATAATATTTCCATACAATGAGATATCATTCAGTCATAAAATGAAGTACTGATACATTTTACAACATGGATGAACTTTGAAAAAATTATACTAAGTGAAAAAAGCCAGATACAAAAGGTTACATATTGTGATTCCATGTACATGAAATGTCTAGAACAGTAAATTGATAGAAAGTAGATTATGGTTGTCAGGCCTTAGAAGAGGAGAGAGGGAGGAGAGCACTTAAGGGAGATTTCCTCTTGGGGTGACAAAAATGTGAGTAACAGAGGCAGCGGTAGTGTAATAATATAAATGTGCCAGATGCCACTGAATCGTTCACTTTCAAGTTATTTTTATTATCATTATTTACTTTGTATTTTTGAGAGAAGGTCTTACTATGTAGCCCAGGCTGCCTACCTCACGCTGGTCTCAAGCTTGAGATCCTCCTTTCCTTAGCCTAGGGAGTGCTGGGATTATAGGTGTGTGCTACCACACCAAGTTTATCATTGGATTTTTATTTACTTTTTATTTTATTTTTTTTACAGTACATGGGGTTGAACCTAGAGGCTCACACATATTTTGCAAACGCTCTACCGCTGGGCTGCATCCCAGCCCATTTTTCACTTTTTAAAGTCAGGGTCTCACTAAGCTGTGTAGGCTGCCACTGGCCTCAAATTTGTGATCCACCTGACTTAGCCTCCTGACTCACTTGGATTACAAGTGTGCACCACTGTGCCACTTTATTATCATATTTTTTGAGATAAGGAAATGTAGGTTCAGGGAAGTTGTGAAATGTGTCCACGATTTCAATGGAGGAGAAGACTAACTGGTTTGGGCATCTGAGCTAGGACCAGTCTTATTTTCCCTACCTGTGATAAGAGGAGTCTGAACCTGTACCATGAGTCCAGGGTGCTGGAGCTGCTGGTCTCTGGGCAGAATTTCAAGCTCCAGCCACATTCTGAACCTGAATAGCTAGTGCTGAGCTGAAAGGGGTGCTGGTCACTCAGCAGAAGGCCAGGCTGGGAGGGTGGGTACAGACTATGCCCTTATAAAGGGTGTAACCCTAGGAAGACTAATTAACCTTTTGGGTCCCAGTTTCACTGTTTTAACCTCTAAAATAGAGGTTAGATTTAGCCACACTTTGGTGTTAGGAAAGATCTTCTGTTGCCATAGGTGTTCAGGACATGACAGGGAAATTAAGATTATTCTTGTTACAGTTGTGGGTGAGCAGCTCTTCCCTAGAGAGGCAGGAACACTGCAGCCCAGAAGGTGGTTCCAGATAGTGTTTGTGAGGCCACCTAGATCTCTTGCCAGCCAAGTGACAGGACTGATAAGCCCAAGGGTGACCATGGGGAGAAGTTGGGGGGAGTCTCAATTTTCAAAAGTCCATTTTCTTCTAAAAAGACTAGCAAACTAAGTTTTTAAAATTTGAAATGCAAAACAGGTGTGGCCGTGCACACCTGTAACCCCAACAACTTGGGAGGCTGAGTCAGGAGGAATTAGAGGGCAGCCTGGTCTACACAGTTGAGAGCCTGTCTCAAAAAATACTAACTAAATAAATACATTTGAAATGAGGACTTAGAGTTGGGCCTTAGTAGGGAGGGAGGGAGGGAATCCCCAGAGCTTTGCTGCCCAGGAGGCAATGTCCTAGTCGAGTGCTAGGACTGCACTTTGAGACCTCTGTTCCAAAAACTTTCACTGCTGGGGAAACTGCGGTCC
The DNA here is from genome assembly GCA_007922755.1 of Pedetes capensis. Lineage (NCBI taxonomy): Eukaryota > Metazoa > Chordata > Mammalia > Rodentia > Pedetidae > Pedetes > Pedetes capensis. The sequence goes on along the minus strand of VMDO01042584.1, from coordinate 7,000 downwards.
TCAGTGGGACCTGCTGACGCTCAGTCCAGGGTCAGACCATGAGCTGTAATCATCATGACGTGATGCCCTTGAGGGCAGTGCTGGGACTCTCCAGTCCAGGCCTGATGGTCCCGTCCCTGAGCTTGAGTCAGCCTGGAGGGACCCCCAACCTTTGTGGGATGGGATCCGGGGACCTCCCTGCAGTTGGCACAGACTCCAACGCATGTCACTATTAATTACACACAGATAGAAAAGCAAACCATGAATAGTTCTGTGAGGGCTACTGGCAGGAATAGGGCCCTGGGATAACTGGGGCACAGTGGACTCCTTGGGGTCTAGGCCTCCCCTAGGCCACCAAGGTCCAGCCCAGTGGGGCAGCAGCATCGCCAGGAAGTCAGTAGAGTAAGGCCTGGGCCAATCCTGCCCATGTGCCCCAGAAGCCACAGACTCCTGCGCCTCCTTGGGGAGGCCCCAGGACCACTAGTGGCCATTCCCCAAGCCCTGGCTGCCCGTCTCATCTGCTCCCCTCCCAGCGCACCCCCTCCCCCTGCCCCCTAATTTCCATTCCAGGGATGTCGCTGGGAAGGGTGGGAGAACTCAACCTCACTATACATAAACCAAAACGTGCAAGACTGGGATAAAGGCTTGTAAAAGTTGCAGCAGAATAAACTACCGGTTGGAAAGACCACATCCAAATCATCAAAGACTGACAAACACCCGCCAGAAGGGAAACAAGACGGCAACTCCGGGACGCTGGCAAATAATCACTGACACAATTCTTGCTCTCGGTAATAATTAGAGAAATACAATATAGACTGAGACACTATCTTCCTTTCTGGAATGTCTGGAAAACTTAAATGTTTTGTTGTTGAGACAGTGTTGTGCGTTACCTAACACTGTCATCTCAGCTTGGGGCTCCCAGGAGGGGCTCTAGATGCGCGCCACCGCGCCCGGCTTTTTCCGGTTTTAGTTTTAAACTACGGCTGGAAGCATGTGAGCCACTTCAGAACACAGAAGCCAGCACCCAACCGTCGCTGCTTCCAGCCCAGGCCCGGCTTCCCCCGAGTGCCGCGCCTGCGCACTGCATCACGGCGGCACCTGCGCAGAGGCCCGGCTGCGCGCCGGCGCCCTCACGGGATCGCGGCCGTAGTAGCGGAAGTGTCGCGAGCGCGGGGGAAGCGCGCGGGCCCGGTTCCTGGGGAGCCGAGGGCCGCGGCGTCGCTGCAGAGCTGGGGTGTTTCCGGGGCCCCGGGCCCCGCCCCGCCGGGCAGCATGGGGGACAACACCAGCCCCATCAGCGTGATCCTGGTCAGTTCGGGCAGCAGGGGCAACAAGCTACTGTTCCGGTACCCCTTTCAGAGGAGCCGGGACCACCCTGCCGCCCAGACAAGTAAGTGGGCAGCGCCTGTGCGCGGCGGCTGGAAGGGGCGGGGCCGGGGCCTGCGGCCAAGCTAGCCACGCCCAGCGCCGCCGCCCTCTGTCTTCCTCTGCGAGTCAAGCTGCGGACTCAGGCGGGTCTTCGCGTGGGAAGACGTAAAACGCCTGACACGCCCGAAGTTGTCATGAGCTCTCCCAGCCTACGCCCTGTGGTCCTGCCACTCTTGTGCGCAGGCGTCGCCTGTTCTTTGCAGAAAGAGGAGACCCTGCAGGGGTTTTCCCTGTCGCGGTTCTGCAGCGAGCGGTTTGCCTTGGAGCCGCTGCAGTTCCGTGGACACGTGGACCTGCTGCACGGGTGCACCCTTCCGCTGTGGACGAACGCCACTCTTAAACTTGCTAATGTGGTACGGAGGGGTTTAGATTAGGGAAAGAATTGTCTTCTTGAAATCTAGACCCTGAGTTTCCCTTGTAGGGTTAACTACTGTTAACAGTTTCCTGTGCATCTTTCCAGAACCTTCTGTGTAAACAAGCATATGCACGCATTATTTTCTAAGCACAAGTGAAAACACTATACACACTGTACTTACTATGTTTTCGTTTTCACTTAATGCCTACATTTTGCATCTATAACCATCTTATGGAGTGACCTTGTCCTTTTTAATGGCTGTAGTAAATTCCATGAGATGAACGTACTGTGATTTATTTATCTGTTGATGGGCATTGAAGTTGTTTTCAGTCTTTTCCTGATACGGTGTAAATGTCATTTTCATATGTAATACAGAATTTTGCAGAATATACAATGAAATCCTAGAAATAGAATGATTGCAGGAAAATGTCTGCAGGAAAATCTGTATTTTTAATTACTGAGTTTTCAATTTTCAATCTTACTAATTTTTCAGTCAGGTGAAAAATTAGTTTTAATGTGCGTTTTAAAATTAGTTTTAATGTGCGTTAGTCTTATGATTGAGGATAAGCCTGTTTTTGTTTTCAGAGCCATTTAGATTTCAGCTAATGATCTATCCGTAATGTTAGCCTACTTTTCTCTTAGATCTTTTGATTTTTTTCCTTATGGACTTCAAAGAGCTCTTTATATTAATTTAAGGTAGTAGTAGGCTTTGTGACAAAGCTGTAAATATGTCCCCAGTTTGGTTCTGTGTAGTTTTTGTCAGAATTTTGACTTTATTTTATGGGGTCAGGTTTTCAGTCTGATCTCTGTGGTTTCTGAGTTGTGTTTGGAAGCTTTCTGCTTTCCAAGATTCCCCCCCCCCCCCCCCAGTACTGGGGCTGAACCTAGGGCCTCATGCATATTTTGCAGGTGCTCTACCACTGAGCCACACCCCCCAGCGACCCTCTCTTTTTGAAAAAATTTGCTGTTTATTTTGTGGTGCTGGGGGATTGAACCCAAGGCCTTGCACGTTGTTTGCAAGTGCTCTACCACTGACCCATACCCCCAGCTTATGTTTTACTTTTTATCTTGAGACAGGGTCTTGCTAAAGTTAAGCAGGCTGCCTCTGGCCTCAAACTTGTGATCCTCCTGCCTCCCTGTCCCTAGTTACTGAGATTACAGGTGTGCACCACCGTGCCCAGCTTCTCCAAGATTATTAACAGAACGAGTCTCCTGTATTTTCCTTTAGGGTGTTTATTGTCTCATTTTAGTATGTCTGTTTTGGTGTAAAGTGGAGGCTCCTAGGAGCTGGTATTTTCTGGGGAGTTGCTGAGAGTTGTGTATGCCTGCTGGCCTGCCTTGTGGAACGGAAGCTATGGCAGGCTAGGATGTGGTCACAAGGACCTCATAATCAGGGAGCAGCTGGTTCAAGAGCCAGTTTTCTTTCCCATATGGCTACATCATTTTGTTGAATAATTTATCTTGCTTCTACCATATACTAAGTTCCCATGTTTGTTTGGGTATATTTCTTCCCTTATAATTGCTTTTATTCATTATTATTCTGGCCTTTTTAAATTAAAACTCATTGAAAATTTTAGCATCAACTGTATTAGGCTCCATTCCCAAGCTGTTGGTGTCTTAGCTTTAAATATGTTGATTAACTGGGAAGAAAAGACATCTTTATGCTGATTTTGTTGTTGTTGTTGTTGTTGTTGTGGTCCTGGGCACAGAACCCAGGGCCTCACGAGTGCTCAAGTACTGAACTATACTCCCAGTTCTTCTGTGTATTCTTTTCTCCCTTGTTAGCATTTCCATTTTTGTCCACGCATCACTTACACTCTTCTTAGGTTCATTATTAGATTTTTAAACTGAATGACTCTGGGGCTGCAGATGTAGCTCAGTGAGGGATTGCCTGGCTAGCACAAGCAAGGCTTTGGGTTTGATCCTCAGCACTGAAAAAATAAAAAGAAACAACAGTAAATAAATAATTGTATTACTCTGGTAAAGTATTGTTGTTTATGTATATGAAAGCTATTGTTGTATGTACATTTTTTTCCTTGTGCTGGAGATTGAACCCAGGGTCTTATACATGCTAGGCAGGCACTCTACCATTGAGCTATGTCCCCAGACCCTGAAAGTTTTTATTATGGCATAATTATGGTATAATACAGAAAACATGACCTTCACCATTTTAACCATTCTAAGAATAATTTAGTGGCATTCATTGTGTTCATTATTTTATGCAACTATCATTATCATCTAGTTCCAAAAAGCTTTTCATTCTAGCCCCTGCTTAATTTTTTGTCTAATTTCTGTTGCAATGAATTTGCCTTTTCCAGATTTTTCATGTAAGTGCACTATTGTCCTGTGTTGGGCTTATTTCATTCAGCATAATGTTTTCAAGATTCATATGTTTATTTTTATGGCTGTATAATATTCCATGGTGTGGATGGATTATGTTGTGAAAATCATAGACTACAATGGCTCCGTGATCCTCCTGTGTTTGGAGAGATCCTGCTTTCTTAGCCATTCTCCCCTTTTGCCTTCACCCAGATAAGCCACGTAGTAGATACGCTGTTAACAACACGGGCGACCATGCTGACGACCAGGACGGCGACTCCAGGTAAGGGTACTGTGGTCCCTCCAGGGTGAGGCTGGCCCTACTCCTAGGCTTAGGCAGAGGCCTTCCTGTTGACCCAAATATTCACCCTATAAGAAATCTGGTGTCCTTTTCTCTATTTAGTGGGGTTTTTCAGGTAGCGAAGAGCTGAGGGTTTCACTGCCAGTCTCTGGTGTGCTGAGTAGTTTGGGCACATGTGTTGTGTGGTGGTAAAGCAGGTCTAAGGATGAATGAGGCTATGTCTATTAGGATGTTTATTGCCTGCAGGAGGAATCTAGAGGAAAGCAGACCCCTCTCCTGTTCTCAGACCTAATTTGTCTAGCATGCCTAGAGGTCAGTCAGATGCAGGTGCTCAGTTGCAGCACTGCCTGGCCAAGTAAGTCCCTTCTAGGTGGCCAGGCTCAGGTGGTGATAAGGATGGTGGAGATGGGAGCTTAGGTTGGTCTGACTCTTGACACTTCTTGAGGCCCAGATGAAAGGTGAGGCCTGTTTCTTCTTGTCTTTGCTCCCTTTGGTTTATTTGGGAGGCCCTGTCAGTGAAGAAAGTTCATAAATGGCTGTTTCTGCCTTTTTTTTTTTGGCAGTACTGGGGGTTGAACCCAGGGCCTCACACCTGCATGCTTTTGCAAGTGCTGGACCACTGAGCTGCGCCCCCAGCCCATTTTCTTTTTAACTTTTTGAGACAGGGTCTCACTAAGTTACACAGACTGCCTCTGGTCTCAAACTTGCGATCCTCCTGCCTCTGCCTCCGGAGCCACTGGGATTACAGGCATGCGCCATCGTGCCGGGCTGCTTCTGCCTTCTTATGTTCATTTTAGTGGTCAGTAGATGACAACATATGCTCAGGAGCAAAAGAAAAGATTGTAAGTTACCTGCAGTGGTTCCCCTAAACACAAGGTGTGTGTAGGGTAAAGGACCAGGCATCTGCTGTCCCAGGAGGAGGTGGTTGAGACCACCCCATGGACCTCTGCTGTGCAGTGAGCTGGTACTGTTCTCCAGTTCTCTGGTGGTACCACACCTGTCACCATTATTTGAGTTCCAGATACATTGTTTTTATCCTCTTGTGTGAGGGGCTAAGGCTCTGGCATGACCCGTGACTCTCTGAGAGGAGCAAGCTTTGGAAGAGGGACCACAGGTTGGGTAGCTAGGGGCAGAGGGTGTTGGTTCCTTCAGTGGGACTTGAGGTGGAGGCCTAATAAAGATGGTGGTTTGGAAGAAGCTTGTCTGTCACATGCATATAAAGAGCTTTTTCCCCTGCATACTGAAAGTTGCATCATGTCCTCTGTCCATGCCAAATATCAGCGTGGCATAGCTGCCCCCATGCTTCAATGGACATGAGGCCCAGACTGCTAGAGACTCAGTCTTGGAACAGTCTGTGCAGAAGGATTTCCTAGGAAGAACACCCACACCAAATTCCTGCAGTTGATTTAGATGACTATAAGGATGTTTTCCAGGGAATTATTTCAGTATTTAACACTATGAAGAGGGAAAACCATAGAAGGGGGTGCTTCTCTCTGGAATCTCTTTTATTAAACTTAAGAGTTGCTTCATTTGGTAATTTTTAACATATCATAGCATATTTTATTTAATTAACTAATTTTATTTTTGTGGTACTGGGGATTGAACACAGGGCCTTGAACATGCCAGGCAAGTGTTCCACTACTGATCTGCACCCTCAGCCCTTTTTTATTTTTATTTTGAGGCAGTGTCTCACTAAATTGCATAGGCTGCCTCTGGCCCTGAACTTGGCAGTCCTCCTGCCCCAGTCGCCTGAGTCGTTGGGATTAAAGGTGTACACCGCTGTGCCTGGCTCACATTATTGGATTTTTTTTATTGGAAATTTTTAATGTACACCTTAATGTGATTCATTCTGAAAAAAACATGGAATGCTTCACAAATTTTGTGTGTCATCCTTGCCCAGGGGCCATGCTAATCTTCTCCGTATCATTCCAATTTTAGTATATGTGCTGCTGAAGCACACATTATTGGATTTTTTTGATCCCACGACCCACCTCTGTGTTTTCAAGGTGCCGGTTAATTCCCGTATGGGCCAGTTCCTTGCTGCTTTATGTTGTCACATAGGTAGGTCTGCCAGGCCACGGCTTTGCCCCTATTGTAGCTCAGATCATCGGCCTGAAGCAGTGGAGTGTTGCAGCAAACCATTCTCTGTGTTTTCCTGCCGTGTTCTTGAAGGTGCTTTTCTTTTTTTTCTTTTGTTTTTGTTTTTGTTTTTCAATTTTTTTATTGGAAATTTTTAATGTACACCTTAATGTGATTCATTCGGACATGCTTTTCATTGTGACATTTCCATATATGCACATTATTCATATAGGTTCCCCCTTACCCTCCCCTATGCTTTCCCCCCCATCTGAATCTTCTCTACCTTTTACTTGGTAATATTTTTCTATATGTCCTTGGGTTCCAGTTCTATTTAAGATAGAAACTTTTCCTGTGGTGGTCTTTGTTTTTATCTTGTTAGAACAATTGCATGGATTTTCTAGACCATTTATATTGACACCATTCTTATTTTTCCCCCCTTTTATTTTGATCCGACCTTTGAATAGGATTTTTCCTTCTTGTAATTTTGAATCAGCTCCCTCATATGAGTGAGAACATGTGTTGTTTCTCTTTCTGAGCTC